>RPOG01001846.1:0-116786 GCA_008086565.1 Thalassoma bifasciatum
AAAAAGACGCTGCAGAAACAGTAAAACATCATCTGCTCAAACTCTTCCATTTCTTCTTCTTCTTCTTTGCTGTTTAACATAATTGTAGGAGTGTATGTGAAATGAACAGAGTGTAACAGTGATCACAGAGTCTGAGCGGCTAATACAGTCTGTCGGCCCCCCGCCGAGTAAAAAGAGACCCACTCGGTGTGACATTTACAGAAGAGAGAGACACAGAGGCAGAGAGGAAAAATGAGAAGCTGTGTTCTTCATTTTCTCCTCACTTCCACTCGTCTGCTCCTCTCAGGACGGAGTAAGAGGCAGAATGTGAATGAAATCTTAATAATCCAGAGTCAGACAAACACTTATTTTGTCTCCTCTTACGTATTCACTTCTTTTCCTGACGCTCCTGTCGCTCGTCCTCCCACACTGAGAGGTGACATTTACAGTGGAGGAGGCGACAAACTCCACCCTCTTATATTTTTGAGTCACCTCCCTTTGGATTAAGCAGCACCAGAGTGTGTGTGTTGACATGTACACACACGAAGAAAAGAGACAACACAAGCAACTTCACTGAATCCCGTTTGTCAGGGCACTTGTAAAAGAGTTTTTTAATCTCACTGAAGTTTTTTCAACATGTGTTTTAGCTCCACAAACAGCACGTTAGCACACGACTGCTCATTTGACAAGTCGTCAACAAAACCACCTGCAGATGACAATGAGGAAAGTGTCAAGAAAAGAGAGAAAAATCAGCCAATAAGATTCAGTAATACAGTTCAATCTTTCTCCTCCACCTCTATCAGCATTTTCTGGAGCCTGACATACGTTAAAGTGCACATTTTTGGAGACTTTTATTTTAAAGTGAAGAGAATAAAACAGGAAACAGGAAACTGCATCAGCCAGAGGAGCCCAAATGACATTTGTGACCAAGTGGAAAAGTTTGTAGATTTCTCTGAAATACTGATAAAAAAGAAAACTTAATTCTTCACTCAGAATTATGTTTTTATCCATTTTCAAAGAACTTTTTAAAAATACGTTTTTTGACCCTCTTTTTGTCATTGACCCAGATGCAAGAGATTTTTTGCAAGATAGATGCAAGACACAGCAAACATCAAAGCAGCAAAAGGTATTTCATCCAGTCTTAAATCATAATGTGCCCTGAACTCTGCCATCTCTTCTTCAGAGGAACACGCTCTATCTCCTTTTTGCCGTCACGGCCCTCTGGCTGTTATGTCCGCTGATTGTGGGTAAATTAGTTCTCGTGGCGTTATCCTCAGCCTCACGAGCTCTTTCTCCAGGGCAGCGCCACCAAGTCTTGAATTTCCCATTAAGACCCAATTATAGAGGGTAATATGAGAGAGGAGCCACAGGGGTAAATCTTTCCATGCTACAGCTTCCAGAGAGGAGGTTAATGGACGAGCCCGTGTGCTCAATGATGTGAAGATAGATACACTCATTTACAGGTTTCATTGTCGGCTCGTTCCAGCTCACCCGAGTGAATCCTAAACGACAGATTACTAATCAACTAAAGGAGATGTAAAGGTTTAATCTGCAGGCTGGATGTTGACAAGGGCTCATTTTTACATGGGTGGCAACCATAGACTGTATAATGAGTGGACGTAAGGACGTTCGGCTCAAACTGAAGCCTCCAGCAGATGCCCCGCCCCCTGGTGTCTGTCCGCAGTATAAGTCATAAGCCCCGCCCCCTGGTGTCTGTCTGCAGTATAGGTCATAAGCCCCGCCCCCTGGTGTCTGGCTGCAGTATAGGTCATAAGCCCCGCCTCCCCATGTAATCCAGATATGAGCCGGAAAACTTTAAAAAATTACGATACCTCGTAGAAACGTTTCTCTCATCTTTACGCTAAGGTAGTATGATGATGTCATCTGGCTGCATGGTGTTCAGGTGTTTTTTTTTCTGAGAAGTTAGTTTCTCATTAGTTATTGGACGCTAAAAACCGCGATATAAGTTTCGTTTTACGATAGTTGACAGCTGCCTTTCGTGAGTAGTTTTTATCGGGGATATAAGAAACTTCGGGAAAGAGCCAAAAGGAGACTAAACCTTCTGAAGAAGAAGAAATAAATATTTTTATTTCTCTTTTTTACTCTGCTCCACCGGAAATTCTCTACTGCGCAGACTCTGGCTGCACAATGGCGGCTAGAGAAACGGGGTTTTTGGCTTCAAAAACGTAGAACGGTGACAGGCGGAAGCACGCTGTCCATTCTATATACAGTCATTGGTGGAAACACATGCTTTAGTAGCTTCTTGGGAGCCAAAATAAGCAGAAGTGCCCTCTCAAGAGCCAAACACTTGACAAAATTCCCTCCTTGGCGCCAAAATTGGGCTCAAGTGTTCTCTCCAGAGCCAAAACACATGCTTAGGTGCCCTCCTGATCTGCTAACAATGCAGATATGACCATTTTACTGGTAAATACACGATTAACTGCATTTCTCAGAGCCAAAATGAAAACTTGGTCGTCCTCTAGGGAGGCAAAACATGAGCAAAGTGCACCCCTTGGAGCCAAAATTGCACCAAATGCCTTCTTGGGAACCAAAACATATGCCATAGCCCCCTCCTGGTCTACAAACCACACTAATCTTCCCCTTTGACTGGTTAAAATATGACCAACTGCCCTCTTGGGAGCCATAACATGCTTAACTGCCCTCTTCTGGAAAGCTAAAAGAGGTGCGGAGGTGTCCTCTTAAGAGCAAAAAAACAGGCTAAGTTTCATCTCAGGAGCTTAACACCCATTTAAGTGTCCTACTTGGTGCCAAAATATCTCTAAAGGGCCCATCTGGGATCCAAAATATTTGTTGAACTGTCCTCTTAGGGGCGAAAAATTGCAAAAGTGTTCCCTTAGGAGCCAAAACACAAGCAAAAAGTATCCTCCTTGGTGCCAAAATGTCACTGAAGGGCCCACCCTAGAGCCATAACATTTGCTGAAGTGTCCTCTTAGGGGCCAAAATGTAGAAAAGTGTCCACTAAGGATCCAAAACATTTGCTTAAGTGACATGAAAGCGGCCAAAATCTAGAAAAGTGCCCTTTCAGGAGCCAAAACATGCACTTAAGTGTTCACATAGGGGCCAAAATCTACCCAAGTGTCCTCTCAGGAGCCTTAATAGGCTAAGTTGCATCTCAGGAGCTTAACACCCACTAAAGTGCCCTCCTTGGTGCTAAAATTGCACTGAAGTGCCCAACTGGGAGCCAAAATACATGCCAAAGTGTCATCTTAGGAGCCAAAACATACGCTTAAGTGTTCTCTTAAGGCAAGAATCTACTTAAGTATCCTCCTTGGTGCCAAAATGACACTGAAAGGCCCACCTGGGATCCATAACATTTGCTGAAGTGTTCTCTTAGGGGCCAAAATCTAGAAAAGTGTCCTCCTTAATGCCAAAATGTCACTGAAAGGCCCAACTGGGAGCCAAAATACATTTGCTAAAGTGACCTGAAAGTGGCCAAAATCTGGAAAGGTGCCCTCTCAGGAGCCAAAATCTAGAAAAGTGTCCACTAAGGATCCAAAACATTTGCTAAAGTGACCTGAAAGCAGGCAAAATCTGGAAAAAGTGCCATTTCAGGAGCCAAAACATATGCTAAAGTGTTGTCTTACGGGCCAAAATCTACTAAAGTGTCCTCCTTAATGCCAATATGTCACTGAAAGGCCCAACCGAGATCAATAACATTTGCTAAAGTGACCTGAAAGTGGCCAAAATCTGGAAAGGTGCCCTCTCAGGAGCCAAAACGTGCACTTAAGTGTTCACATAGGGGCCAAAATCTACCAAAGTGTCCTCTTAGGAGCCAAAACCTACGCTAAAGCAGTGGTTCCCAACCTTTTCCAACTCAGGGCCCAGTTTTAAGTCTCAAAAATGTTTGCGGCCCACCCCCAACCCCTATAAATACAGGGGATATAAAACACCATCAGCAACAACTACTCAAAATGTAATAATTGGTCAATAATGCAACAGATTCTGAGCCTAAAACAAAATAACTTTTTGCCCAAAATGTATCAATTTGTTACAGTTTAAGTCAGTTATTACATTTTGGCTTTTGTTGCGTTTCAGCACTTATGTTACGTTTTTTGACAAGTTACATTTGGGGTTTTATTACATACTTTTATTATGTATTGGGTTGTTGTTGAGTTTCAGTTGGGTCATTCTACCCATTGGCCACTAACACACCTTCTTAGTGGACATTTTTTATTTCTGAATATCTGAACATTTTTAATTTCGTAACTGAGTTTGTAACTGAGTTTTAACATTCAAAACATTATTCTGTATATTTGTATCTTTCTTTTTTTATTTGCATCTTGTATCTATATAGAATTGCACTCCACTAAAATCAAACTACTTTGGAGATGATTTGGTGGCCCACTTGCAATACTTTCACGGCCCACCATGGGGCCACGGACCACAGGTTGGGAATCACTGCGCTAAAGTGTTCTCTTAAGGCAAGAATCTACTTAAGTATCCTCCTTGGTGCCAAAATGTCACTGAAGGGCCCACCTGGGATCCATAACATTTGCTTAAGTGCCCTCTTAGGAGCCAAAAAGTCACTGTACTATTCATTTCACTTTATTACTTTAATGCGTTTATGTTGCTTTTTTCAACTCTATTTGTTTTATGTGTTTTTACCCTCTGTAAGGCAAACTTGGGTGTTTTGAAAGGCGCTGTGGAGTCAGATGTATTATTGTTATTATTAAAAACAGTCTATGTTGACCCTGTTTTCTTGATCGGGAAAGTGACCTGTGCTACAAGACGCTGTCATATTTATTTATTTACATCAGAGCAGTTTGATACCTTTATGGTGTTACCTTTATGAACCAGGCTCCAGAGAGGAAAAACACGACTAGAAAACCTTCCAAAAAGAAAAAAGAACTTTCCTTAAAAACATGTATGAACTTCTGTTGTTTACGTCTTTGAATTTTAAATGACCCTCCCATCAGACGGTATTAAAACAGGCGTCTGCAGCGGCCAAACCACAAAAAGGACCTGAACGCCAGACATTTTAAAGTCGTAACATCGTCTGACGGCTTCCCGAGAAGTTTTCGCTGATTCACCACGCAGCTTTTAGTTGCTGATGCGGCCGTTTTTTTTTTTTTTGTTGTGAGTTTTTAGTGATCATGAAATCATGTTTAAGCTTTAAAGTGAGAGACAGGGGATCCATGTTGAGCTGAGTGTCGCTCGCTCATTCATGCTGTAGAGGAAACAAAGGGGGAAACAAGGATAATCCTTCAGGATCAGCTGTGTGTGGGTGGACATGAAGAAGTGCGACAGGCACAGCTGCTCTCTCTCTCTCTCTCTCTCTCTCTCTCTCTCTCTCTCTCTCTCTCTCTGCACAGCAGGCCCTGAGCAGCTAATTGGACGTTATATACAGTGTATATGATTGTCTAATTTGCATAATCTCCTCTTTTAAATCCTACAAATATTTGTAAAGTGTCTCCCTCTGTTAACAAACCCCACCCTCTTCTTCTCCTTCCTCTTCTTCTTCTCTTTCTTGATCATCAGTTGCTCCTTGAGCTGGATGTTTCTCTGGCTGTGAGTTGGAAGCGCTGCACCCACACCCTGTGTATTAGCACCGTCATATGTGACGGGGGAGTCTGAAATCACTCAGAATGATGGACGTGCCTCCCTCAAAGGTTCGCTGGAGAAATTGATCTTGGATTCTCAGGAAAACGTGGACTCAGCAGAAAATTTCAGCTCAACAAATTTGCGTAATATACCAGAAAATACGGCGTCTGCACACACACTTCCAAGGCTCACTCATGTCCTGAAAACACCCTCAGTGTCAGAAACAGTCACTTCATTCAGGAGCATCCTGGAGCTGGAACACATTGAGATAACTCTGCAACTGTTGCCTCAATGCTGTAGCTTAAAACTAGTATATCGAATATACTCGATATGTCCCGGGTTGTTGCAGGTGTGATGTATAAAATGACTATATCGTGACCATCGAGTATAAGTTCTCAGGTAAATGCTTTGAGGCGTCAGTCTGTAATTTTCTCTGTAGTTGCGTTTCTTTCACTCTCTGCTGCTGTTTCTCACACTAAACAGCTCACTCCCCCGCCCATCCAGAAAACTCTCCTGCGTGTTTTTGTATTGAGGGACAAGAAAAAGGCGCTTGCACATCTTGTCAGCTGCAGGTTGTGAATTTTTGTGCTTGTTTTCTAAAGTGTAGTTTGGTATTTAGGCTTTGCTGCCTGTGTGATCCTCGCCTGATTCTCTCCACAACAAAGAAGAGAAACAAAAGATTGAGTTTCGTTTCCTTAGGAGCTTTATTTGGTGTTATTTACAGCTGAATACCAAAACACCGCAAGCTGAGATGTATTCAGAAAACTAATAAAGTTTTGCAGCGTCACCACAAACATATACAAACGTCTAATGACACACTAAAAATAAAACACTGTGCTGCAAAGTAAACAGAAGGAGGAGGAGAATCCTCAAACTGTCGTGTTGTACGTTAAAGATTCCCACAGACGTTTGATGGAGCATTCGTACGCCTGGTTTTATTGCCCAATCAACTTCCTGTTATGATCCTGTGTGTCCTTCAAAATAAAAGCATACTGTATGATTAACAACACCTCAAAACTACAGCAAGAGCCCAGACTCAGAGACAGAAGTCACTAAAAGAGTCTTATCAGCACAACAGCGATATCCAGGTAGTTGATTTATGGAAGTACAAGTTAGATTAAGTCATCCACAGCTTTAGTTCATGTTTTTTTTTTTTAGATTTATTTGGTCGTCATGTTGTGTTGCACACAAACGTCTAATAACAGACGAAAAATAAAACTCTGTGCTGCAAAGTAAACAGAAGGAGGCGGAGAATCCTCAAACTGTCGTGTTGCTTGTTAAAGATTCCCACAGACGTTTGATGGAGCATTCGTACACCTGGTTTTGTTGCCTTACCAACTTCCTGTTATGAACCTGTGTCCTTCAAAATAAGAGCAGGCTGTACAATTAACAACACGTCAAAATTACAGCAAGAGCCCAGGCTCAGAGACAGAAGTCACTAACAGAGTCTTTTCATTACCAACAACAATATCCAGGTAGTGGATTTATGGAAGTAAAAGTTAGATTAAGTCATCCACAGCTTTAGTTCATGTTTTTTTTTTTTTTTTTTTATGGTCTTCATGTTGTGTTGCACACAAATGTCCAATAACAGATGAAAGATAAAACTCTGAGCTGCAAAGTAAACAGAGAGAGGAGGAGAATCCTCAAACTGTCGTGTTGTACGTTAGAGATTCCCACAGACGTTTGATGGAGCATTTTTGTTGCCTTACCAACTTCCTGTTATGAACCTGTGCGTCCTTCACAATAAGAGCACGCTGTAAAATTAATAACACCTCAAAACTACAGTGAGAGCCCAGGCTCAGAGACAGAAATCACTAACAGAGTCTTTTCAGCACCAACAACAATATACAGGTAGATGATTTATGGAAGTAAAAGTCAGATTACGTCATCCACAGCTTTAGTTCATGTTGTTTTCAAATTTTATTTGGTCTTCATGGTTGTAATTTGATTAATCTATTGAGATAGTCATGTGACACATCCAGCCAGATTAATAAATCTGAATGAAATATTGCGTTTTAAGCTGGCTGGAAAACAATACTTTTGCGTTTCACCCTAAAACCGTTGTCGTGTAAACGGCCCCTCTGGTCAGAAATGATCACGTCCATGGATGGATGACTCATACACAGACAAAGACGCTTTTCTTTTTATCCTGTGAAGGTGTAAATATCCACAGACTGAGGGTGGAAATTGCTAAAATGAAGCGAGATCTGAGGAGCCAGAGACTCAAGAGACGAGCTTCAAACCGACTGGAAATGGCAAACAGCATGCGGCGTGGACGACCGTGGCGCCTAACCACGCCGCACTGTCAGCTCTGGCTGAGAAATATGACACGCTGCTCCCCAGACTGATGATGTATTTCTCTGAGGTCACGCTCTTTTATTCACCGCTCATTTGACGCTTTGTCTCTAAATATAAAAACAATAGGAGGGATTTTCTTATCAGGGGACAGTGGCAAGAAAGAAGCCTCTCTCTTCAGCGGCTTTTTGTTTCAACAGGAAAACACTTTAAAGGAGCTGAGTGAGCATGAGAATGTAAACAAGCAACAAGGACCAAATACTGAGACTGAGTAGAGATGTGGGCAGACATTTAGGAGGCAGGGGCAAAAGAAGAAACAGTGCAGCAGTTTTGACACCAAGGAGGGCACTTTAGCATTTGTTTTGGAACCCAGGAAAGCGATCTATTATGAAGATTTACCCAGCCCAAGAATTTCATCGTACTATTTCACAAGTTGTGTCCCATTTAGGAAATAAAGAACATAGACCCAAACTGTTTTTTGACCCAGGCTTTTTTGACCTTTTCCAAATCAGGGCCCACTTTTAAAGCTCAAAAATGTTTGAGGCCCACCTCCAACCCAATACATACCGCTATGTACGTTTTTTTTTTAACCCCATTTGTAACAATGACCCAAAATTTAATTTAAAAAAATGTAATAAAACCCGAAATGTGATATCTGGTAGATAATGTAATAGACGTTAAGCTGAAAACGTAGTAACTTTTTGCCCAAATTATGACAACTTTTTATTACTATTATTATTATTATTATCATCATCATTATTATTATTACTTTAATTAATTATTTTATTATTACAATTATTATATTTTGGGTTTTACTTTATGCTTTTTCGTAACATTTCGGGCTCAGCACTCCGGTTACAGTTTTGACAATTTTTGAAAATCTGGGCTTTATTACATTTTTTTTTCAATGACATTTCAGGTTGTCATTATTTTTCAGGTCATGCTGTCTATAGAGGAATAACATGCCATCTTAGGGGACTTTTTTCATATATTCAAATCAGAACTGTTTTAATTTCCTTTAAAACTTAACTGAGTTAAACATTTTGAATGTTATTATTTGTATTTGTCTCTTAATTTTTCTATTTGTACCTTGTATCTTTATATAATTACACTCCAATAGAATACTTGTTTGGGAATGATTTCGCGGCCCACCAGGGGGCCAAGGACCACAGGTTGGGAATCACTGCATTAGAGCATTTTAATGTTTCTTCAGGCAGCCCCAAGTGGACATTTGCTGTACTGCAGTTTTTAACACTTTGGCTTTGGCTTCATATTTTATGACTAAAGGTTTTTGGCCTTTTGAGTAAAACACAAAGAAAGTAACAGAAGTCTGTTCGGACCCCATATGAAAAAAACACACAGTACAGGCCAAAAGTTTGGACACACCTTCTCATTTAATTTGCGTTTTCTTTATTTTTATGACTATTTACTGGACTGACTGACCTTCATTTCGTAAAGTAATGATGGCCACTCGTTTTCTTTAGTTAGCTGATTGGTTCTTGTCATAATCTGAATTTTAACAGTTGTCTAATAGAGCTGTTGGCTGTGTATCTACAATGTCAATACACTGCAAAAACTGAAACAAGTCATTATGTCTTATTTTTAGTAACATTTGTCTTACTATTCTTGATTTGAGCCACATTTACTAGACAAGGTCGTAAAAATGTCTCATTTCAAGTTTTTTCAAGACAAAAATGAGGTGTTAATTGCTTGTAACAAGTAAAAAAAAAAAATCTGCCAATGGGATAAGATAAAAGATTCTTGTTTTAAGACATCTTTCTAATTTCAAGAAACTTCCCGGGTGAATTCGTCTGACCCCATTGGCAGATTTTTTTGACTTGTTACAAGCAATTTACACCTCATTTTGTCCAAAAAAAAACTTGAAATAAGACATTTTTATGACCTGGTCTGATGAATGTGGCTCAATTAAGAACAATAAGACAGTTTTTACTACAAATAAGACATAATGACTTACTTAGATTTCCGTTTTTGCAGTGTAGTCATGGAAATAAAGAAAACACATTGAATGAGAAGGTGTGTCCAAACTTTTGGCCTGTACTGTATGAATTTGATAAGTAATAGATGAAAGTTTAGGACTTTGAGGTGGGCAGTCGTTTGGGTTTCGGCCACCCTCTGATCCGCCCCTGCTGCTGCTCAGTAAACAAAACGAACATATGATAACTGGTTCTGCTTGTTGAACAGATCCTATTTAACACAGCGCTTCTTTATTTAACACCCACATATATTTACTCAAGGTTGAGTTTGTGCCCACAGTCGTTTGTTTAATCTGATACTACGTGTTTTTAAAACGCTCTCTGAGGCAGGTGACATGAGGTCGACCTGTAAATGTTACAGTCCTGTTTGGTCCTTAGATACAGAAAATATCTGAAGTTTGCTCTTACAGAATGTGTCTTTTTCAGGATAAGTTATAATGTTTGTTCTACCGAGGGTTAAATTCTCTTTACTCCTGAAGTCTTATCTACCTGTGGAGTTATTTCCCTTTATCGCTTCCTGTGTTTGCTCCGATGATGTTACTGAATAACCGTCTGAAAGATTGTAAAAAAAAAAAAAAAAACTCAGCAGGAAATGTCCAAAGCTTTTATTACAGTATCAAAGGAACGACAGGTGCTGTGTTTTTTTTAAGAAGAGGGAAAAAACCTGTTAGTGAAAGACTAAAGCACAATAAAAACAAGGAGATGAGTTGTTTTACGATGAATAATAGATCAGGAAACACAGTTCGCACAACAGAGTCAAAACAACTCACCCGTTCATAAACTTAGCACATAAAGTCAAATAATTCATGTTTGGTCGATTATTCCTTTATTGTGACAACACTTTTCAATCTACAACACCAGCAAATTTCACCTGAATAACATTATGATTAAACCAACTGTTTCAAATTTATTTATTTGAAATCATCCCCAAATTTCATAACAGTTGGGGGAAAATTAGAACGTAACTTTTTAAAAATAATTCCCATATTTAACTGTACGAAAGTCACAAGTGGTAAGTAACTGTTTTGTACAGTTTCTTTTTTATCAATTTTCAGGGTAAGTGGGTGAAAATTTGTGAATAATTAGAATCTAATTGTAGACTGAACTTCATGTTGCTCAAAATATATTCGATGGGACAATTCTCCACACACTTTGTGGTGATTTGTGATTTGATTTTATATAAAATATTCACTAATTGTCTCCTACTTACCTTGGAATTCTGAGAAAATTTCAAAGAAATGAATTGCTTACAATTTACAGACATTATTCTAAGGAAGTGATGTATTAATTTTCACCCAATTATTATGAAATTTTAGGAAAATTTCAAATAAGTAAAAAGAAAGTTGGTTTAATAGTTAATTAATTATGATTAAATTAGCAGACCTGCAAAGTTAAGTATTTCCAATATCATAATTATGTGATTTTTATCTATTTATATAATTAACTGTACTAAGACTAAGAAAATTCTGACAAAAATCGTTGAAATTTTGAGATAAAATGTCAAAATTTCTAAAAAAAAGAGTCAAAATTTTGAGGTAAAAGTCAAAATCATAAAAAACGTCCAAATTTTGAGTGAAAAAGTCAGTGTTTTGAGATATTAAAATCAAAATTCTGACACAAATTCTCGAAATTTTAAGTTCAGTATTTCCAGTATTGTAATAATGTGATCTTTATCTATTTAGATAATTATCTGTACGAAGACCAACTTTAGTTTTTATACTTATTTTGTCTTACTGATACTAAATAGCAAGGAGAAATTAAAATTGCACATCAGGAAAGGTGTTCAATCCTAAGAGGTTCAGTCAAATTTTATGAGAAAGTCAAAAACTTGAGCTAAAAATACAAAGTGATGAGATAAAAGTCAGTATTTTGAGATATCAAAGCCAAAATTCTGACACAAATTGGTGAAATTTTGAGGTTAAGTGTCAAAATCATGATAAATGTTCTAATTTTGAGTGAAAAAGTCAGTAGTTTGAGAAAAATTAAAGTTAAATCCTGACATAAATTGTCAGAATTTTGAGATAAAAATTCAAAATTACTAAAAAAAAAAAGAGTCGAAATTTTGAGGTGCAGGACAAACTCACGAAAAAAGTCCAAATTTTAAATGAAAAATTCAGTATTTTGGGATACTTAAGTCAAAATTCTGACTTAAATTGTTGAAATTTTGAGGTTAAAAAGACAAAATTACTAGAAAAGAGTCGGAATTTTAAAGTAAAAGTCAAAATCACGAGAAAAGTCCAAATTTTGAGTGTAAAAGTCATTTTTTTTGGTTGATTAAACTCAAAATTCATACGCAAATTGTTGAAATGTTGAGATACAATGTCTAAATTGCTTTAAAAAAAAAAGAGTCCAAATTTTGAGGTGTAATCAAATCCTGAAAAAAGTCCAAATTTTGAGTGAAAAAGTCAAAGTTATGGGTTCAAAAGTCACCATTTTGAGATAAACACTCAAATTTTAAGCTAAGTAGTTAAAATTATGAGTAAAAATGTAGATGTATTGATGTTTTTATTTCAAAATATCAACTTTAAATGTGAAAAAAAAAAATCAAAAATCCCAACAATGCTTATTATTCTTTATTTTTCTCTATTTTTAACTTGCTGAACTGGGCTTCTATACATTTATTATCTCTCTTATCATCTTTTTATCTCTTTTTTTATACATCATTTCAGTCTGAACAGTATATAAAACAGTGTAAATAATTCAGCCGTGTTCAGTGTGTACGTATGTGGAGTTTACAGCCTGTTAAATGTAAACTGAAGCGCTCGAAGAACAGAATTAATACCCGAGGGGGAAGAGGTGATAAAATATTAACCTTCTTCATTGATAGTCGTGTGTTTCATCAGAGACTTTTTTCCTGGATGAAGGTTTTTATTCCTGCGTCTAAACAGTTTTTATTTACGTCTCATCAAACCTGAGTGTTCGTTCACCTGTAAATAATCCCACATCAAACATCACAAACAAACAATTTCTCATAAAAAGTGTGAACGACACCATGAAGGTGATGCATCAGAAGTTGTGTTACAGCAACAAAGAGGAGATAAAATAAATATAAGCATGAAATTTTTTTTATTATTAATACAAAAATATGATCCAGAGTCTCTTTTTTCTTACGCGTTATCATGTGCGGTGTAATATTCTGTGTCACAGCCTCATGTTTTCACCCTTTGGCTCATATATTATTGATGTCTTCAGCCTCCAGCGCTGATCCGAGTAATAAAACTCTGACTGCTGCGACTATTTGCACACGAAACAGCAGAAACATTATTCACGTCTGACAGATTTGTACCATTCTCACTCCGCTGAAGAATGAATCATGATTTTATAAAGAGAGGTTTCACGGAGTTATTACCAGACTTAGAAATAAATCATGTCATTACACACAACCACGGTGAAGTGTGTTTCCTGCTCTTCAATTAAAGAAATGAAGTGGGAGCTCGACTGTTTTTTGAGGATGTGGTGGAAGAGGAGAGAGGGACTGAACCCAAACAGCGGAAGGAGAAAAGCTTGTTGCAGAAACACTTGATTGGCCAACACTCAAAGGCTGTTAGAGTAAAAGGAAAATGGGAGTTGATTGAAGAAAAGTGGAAATTATGGGATTAAAAAAGTTAAAATAATTAGATAAAAATTGAATGTATAAGATTATAAGATTATAAGAATTATGAGATAAAGTGGAACATAATGACAAAATGTGGAAATTATAAGAAAACAAGTTGAAACAGTCATAAAAAGGAGCAATTATGAGACAAAATGTGGAAATTATGGAATAGAAGTGAAAATTATTTTATAAAATTTTGAAGTAAAAGATGAAAAAGTGAAATCATGGGACTAAATTAGAACCTTGGGAGTAAAAGTGAAAAATTCTGATCAAATATGGAATCAAGAATATGAAGCAAAAATTGTGAAAAAATTGAATGAAGAAAAACATGTGATTATACATCTCACTGTGAAGATCTTGAAATAAAAAGTCAAAATTATTCTACAAAATTCAAAATAGTGAAATTAAAGAGAAAATAGGGGAATGAAATTGATAGTCAAAAAATTACAATCATACGTAGAATATGAAATAAAAGTGGAAATTATGGGATTACAAAAGTTAAAATAATTAGATAAAAATCGAATGTATGAGATTTAAAAGTTTGTGGCAGTAGATAAATTTGAAAACTTTAAGATTTAAGTGAGAAATATTGATCAAATAAAACTTAAAAACCCTAAAATTATGCATTTACTTGACTTTTTTTTTAAATAAAAATAGAAATTATGAGATAAAAAGTGAAAAAATATTTGATTAAAAGTCAGAATTATGAGATAAAAATTGGAAAATGTTACATTTTAAGTGAAAGTATGCAGTAAAAAGTCAAAACTATTGAATGATTTTAGAAAAAATAAGATTAAAGTGGGAAATAGTGAGATGAAATGTACAGTTATAGTATAGAAGGAAAAAATATGTCCGTTTTTAAAAATTATGTGTTATAAAAAAGCGACATGAGAGGAAAAAAGAAAAATATCTGAGATTAAAATTCTGAGATATAAAGGAGAAATTACAATATAAAATTGGCAAATTATTACATAAAGACGAAGTTATGGACGGAAAAGTCACAGTTGATAATGAAAATTGGAAAGTTTGAGATTTAAAAGATAAAAAGAGATAGATTAAATTGGAAGTCATGAGGTAAAGAGTGTAAAAAATGCTGAAATATGGAAATTATGTGATTAAAAAGTTAAAATAATAAGATCAAAATTGAATGTATGAGATTGAAAAGTTTGTGGCAGTAGATAAATTTGAAAACTTCAAGATTTAAGTGAGAAATATTGATCAAATAAAACTTGAAAAAACCCTAAAATTATGCATTAACTTGAATTTTTTTTAATAAAAGTAGAAATTTTGAGATAAAAAGTGGAAAAATATTTGATTAAAAGTCAGAATTATGAGATGAAAATTGGAAAATGTTACATTTTAAGTGAAAGTATGCAGTAAAAAGTCAAAACTATTGAATGATTTTAGAAAAAATAAGATTAAAGTGGGAAAAAGTGAGATGAAATCTACAGTTTTAGTATAGAAGGAAAAAATATGTCCATATGTAAAAATTATGTGTTATAAAAAACCTACATGAGAGGAAAAAAGAAAAATATCTGAGATTAAAATTCTGAGATATAAAGGAGAAATTATGATATAAAATTGGCAAATTATTACATAAAGAGTCGAAGTTATGGACGGAAAAGTCACAGTTGATAATGAAAATTGGAAAGTTTGAGATTTAAAAGATAAAAAGAGTTAGATTAAATTGGAAATCATAAGGTAAAGAGTGTAAAAAATGCTGAAATATGGAAATTATGTGATTAAAAAGTAGAAATCATGAGATAAAAAAATCAAAATTTTGAGAGTGAGATATTAATTCTTTAAGATTCTTTCTGCTTCCTCTGACCCTTAGGTGGAGAAAAGTTTCAGTTAATGACGTGATCCCAGTGTTTTGACTGGAAATTTGACCGTTGGAGAAAGTTTTAGGATCTGATCATCTGCGTATGAAACTAATGTTTTTTCTTTTTGTACCATTCTTACTCCGCTGAAGAATGAATCATGATTTTATAAAGAGAGGTTTCACGGAGTTATTACCAGACTTAGAAATAAATCATGTCATTACACACAACCACGGTGAAGTGCGTTTCCTGCTCTTCAATTAAAGAAATGAAGTGGAAGCTCGACTGTTTTTTGAGGATGTGGTGGAAGAGGAGAGAAGGACTGAACCCAAACAACGGAAGGAGAAAAGCTTGTTGCAGAAACACTTGATTGGCCAACACTCAAAGGCTGTTAGAGTAAAAGGAAAATGGGAGTTGATTGAAGAAAGGTCGACAATCAGCTGAAGTGTCTCCTGTTGTGGTGCCTTCATGTCCAATCTGTTGATTTCAGCCTCCACTTTTTAGGAACAATATTCTTTCTTAATTAGACGCCTCAAAACATCCACAAGAGGAAGAGAGAACAGAAAAAGAAACTCATACAAAATAGTTGATGACTAATACCGGAGTGGTTTAATTAACGTGTTTGATTGACATTTTGTTCTTGAATTCTGCAATTTGTTTTAATTGGCTCGAGTTTTTATTCGACAGGATGTAAAAATACTCTTCATTAGTCCTTGCAAACTATTCGCTGATTATTCAGAAAGGCTTTTCTGTGCAGGAACAAGGAGAAAGAGATTCATTTAATGACTGTGAAAAGTTAGAGGTTGTGTAAAACAAAAATAAGAACAGAATAATTTTTTTTATTTTCAATTCAATAACACGTTTCTAAAAAGCTGGGACAGATTCATGTTTTCCTCTGTTACATCACTTTTCCTTTCAACAACACTCAATAAGCGAACTGCTCTTCATAATGTTCCACACATTTTCGGTGGGAGACAGGTCTGGACTGCAGGCAGGTCAGTGTAGTAGCTGCACTCTTCTACTACAGAGCCACGCTGTTGTAACAGGAGCAGAATGTGTCTTGGTTTCATTGTCTTGCTGAAATAATCAGGGACGTCCCTGAAAAAGACAAAGTGTCTTGGATGGCAGCAGATGTTGCTCCAAAACCTGTTTGTACCTTTCAGCGTTAATGCTGCCTTCACAGATACTGGGACAGTTACCCATGATGCCATGGGCACTAACACACCCCCATACCATAGACTGTATTATGAGTGGACGTAACGACGTTCGGCTCAAACTGAAGCCTCCAGCAGATGCCCCGCCCCCTGGTGTCTGGCTGCAGTATAGGTCATAAGCCCCGCCTCCCCATGTATTCCAGATATGAGCCGGGAAAACTTTAAAAAATTACGATACCTCGTAGAAACGTTTCTCTCATCTTTACACTAAGGTAGTATGATGATGTCATCTGGCTGCATGGTGTTCAGGTGTTTTTTTNAACCATAGACTGTATAATGAGTGGACGTAACGACGTTCGGCTCAAACTGAAGCCTCCAGCAGATGCCCCGCCCCCTGGTGTCTGGCTGCAGTATAGGTCATAAGCCCCGCCTCCCCATGTATTCCAGATATGAGCCGGGAAAACTTTAAAAAATTACGATACCTCGTAGAAACGTTTCTCTCATCTTTACACTAAGGTAGTATGATGATGTCATCTGGCTGCATGGTGTTCAGGTGTTTTTTTCTCTGAGAAGTTAGTTTCTCATTAGTTATTGGACGTTAAAAACCCCGATATAAGGTTCGTTTTACGATAGTTGACAGCTGCCGTTTGTGAGTAGTTTTTATCGGGGATATAAGAAACTTCGGGAAAGAGCCAAAAGGAGACTAAACCTTCTGAAGAAGAAGAAATAAATATTTTTATTTCTCTTTTTTACTTGGCTCCACCGGAAATTCTCTACTGCGCAGACTCTGGCTGCACAATGGCGGCTAGAGAAACAGGGTTTTTTGGCTTCAAAGACGTAGAACGGTGACAGGCGGAAGCACGCTGTCCATTCTTTATACAGTCAATGCCCCATACCATCACAGATGCTGCTTTTGAACTTTGTGCTGAGAACAATCCTGATTGTCCTTCTCCTCTTTGAACCAGAGGACACCACGTCCATGATTTCCAAAAAGAGTTCTACAGCGTTTGTGTGTGTTGTTGATGTCTGACTTTGTCTTTGCATGGTAGAGTTTGAACTGTCACTTGTAGATGTAGTGATGAACTGTGTTAACTGACAATGGTTTTCTGAAGTGTTCCTGAGCCCACGTGCTAATATCCTTTACACAATGATGTGGGTTTTTAATGCAGCGCCGCCTGAGGGGTCAAAGGTCACGGCCATTCAATGTTGGTTTTGGGCCTTGCTGCTTACGTGCAGAGATTTCTCCAGATTCTCTGAATCTTTTGATGATGTTACACGTGTCAGACGTGTGTTTACTTCAAACCTAACGAACCATCTTCTTTCTCTTCCTGTGATTCCTCCAGGACCCCAGAACGAAGCACAAGTTTAAGATCCACACCTACGGGAGCCCGACGTTCTGTGACCACTGTGGCTCCCTGCTCTACGGCCTCATCCACCAGGGCATGAAGTGTGACTGTGAGTTTCATTACTGCACACACACACACACACACACACACACACACACACACACACATTCAGAGCTCATATAAAGAACTGTTGTGTTGATTCTGGCGCCCTCTGTAGATTAATCTCTGCTTTAATTCAAAATTTTGTGTTTTAATTATTGCGACTTGCCTTGTTAGAGAGGCCAAAAAGGGAAAGAGCAATAAACATAATTAGATTTAGAAATATTTAGATACTTATTCAAATTTAGGAGAAACAAAGTCATAACTATGAAATAAACTGTGGAAACTAAATGATGAAATTATTGGATAAAATCTACAGAAGTTATAAAAAAGGGAAATTGTGAGATAAAGAGTAGATGTTACCAAATGAAAAAAAATGGAAATTATAAGATAAAGTGGAACATAATGACTAAATGAGGAAATTATAAGAAAACAAGTTGAAACAGTCATAAAAAGGAGAAATTATGAGACAAAGTGTGGAAATTATGGAATAGAAGAGAAAATTATTTTATAAATTTTGAAGTAAAAGATGAAAATGTGAAGATCATAAAATAAAAAGTCAAAATTATTCTACAAAATTCAAAATAGTGAAATTAAAGAGAAAATAGGGGAATTAAATTGATAGTCAAAAAATTACAATCATATGTAGAATATGAAGTAAAAGTGGAAATTATGGGATTACAAAAGTTAAAATAATTCGATAAAAATTGAATGTATAAGATTGAAAAGTTTGTGGCAGTAGATAAATTTGAAAACTTTAAGATTTAAGTGAGAAATATTGATCAAATAAAACTTAAAAACCCTAAAATTATGCATTTACTTGAATTTTTTTTTTTATAAAAATAGAAATTATGAGATAAAAAGTTAAAAAATATTTGATTGAAAGTCAGAATTATGAGATGAAAATTGGAAAATGTGTCATTTTAAGTGAAAGTATGCAGTAAAAAGTCAAAACTATTGAATGATTTTAGAAAAGATATTAAAGTGGGAAATAGTGAGATGAAATCTACAGTTATAGTATAGAAGGAAAAAATATGTCCATATGTAAAAATTATGTGTTATAAAAAACCGACATGAGAGGAAAAAAGAAAAATATCTGAGATTAAAATTCTGAGATATAAAGGAGAAATTATTATAAAAAATTGGCAAATTATTACATAAAAAGTCGAAGTTATGGACAGAAAAGTCACAGTTGATAATGAAAATTGGAAAGTTTGAGATTTAAAAGATAAAAAGAGTTAGATTAAATTAGAAATCATAAGGTAAAGAGTGTAAAAAAATGCTTAAATATGGAAATTATGTGATTAAAAAGTAGAAATCATGAGATAAAAAGTCAAAATTTTGAGAGTGAGATACTAATTCTTTAAGATTGTTTCTTCTTAGTGATGAGTCGTTCGTGAACGATTCGTTCATTTGAACGAACTGAACCGAATCACTTAGTTGAAAAGATTCGTTCATTTATGAACTGCAGTTGCACTTCCCTCTCCTGACTCTTGTCTCTGTCTCTCTTGACTGTTAGAGTCGCCCAAGCCCTCCCCCCCGCACCCATTTATGTCAATGATAGTAATGACTCAACAAACAAGACAGAGTCGGTCGGAAGTCCTGTGTCGCTCAAGCCCGCCCCAACATCTCCCTCTCGTGTCACCAAACATGATGAAGTAGTGAATGTTTCGGTTTTGCGAAAATATATATGAGCTTTTTATGGCTGCTGTCGGTTCGCAAACTGCTTCTATATCCATAATTACTCAGCTGACTGTTTTAAAATTAATTCTGATGGTTTCAAATCCGTGAACGAATCGCGAGCTGACAGAGAGAGAGAGACTCAGAACGGACCAAAGCCCTTGACTGGTCCTGAAAATGTATGTAACGTATAAATATCAAACACTCTTTACACTTTTTGATAATATTTTTATACTTTAAAGTTGATAATTATAATGTTGTAATGTGTCTTATGTATAGAGATATAGTCTATTTTATTAATATTTTATTGATATTTTATATTTTGCACTAGATGTTTAACTGTGTGTCCAATTTTTTGTCACACCTGTTTTGGCAATGTAAACGTATTGTAGCAACCTAGCCATTCCCAAGGGATTGTGGGAATATTCTTGTACAACATGTGTTTGCTGGTTCTGCATTTTATTGAGTAGTTTTTATTCTTTGGGTTATATTTCAGTATAAGTCGACCCAGTGGTGACTTGGGTTATGTTTCTGGAGGACAACCATGAGTAAAATGAGTTTTATCAGCAGTTAGTACCATAGGAAACTGAAGATGCAGTGTTGTGTCAGCTCACTGAGTACTGAGTGTTACATATAATTGCGTGTACTGAATGACTTGGTGAACGAATCTTTTGAACAAATCTTTTTACTGAACTGATTCGCTTAAAAGAACTGCTTTGCCCATCTCTATTTCTGCTTCCTCTGACCCTGAGGCGGAGAAAAGTTTCAGTTAATGACGTGACCCCAGTGTTTTGACTGGAAATTTGAACGTTGGAGAAAGTTTAAGGATCTGTCACACGGGTCAATGAAGCGAAAGCACGCAGCAGCGTATGAAACTAATGTTTTTTCTCTCAGTGCCTCCACTCTCGGCTCCGTTTTTAAAGCTTTGATAAAAAGCTCATTGTTCCTCCTCACTGAGTAACACAGACCCTCCCTCTTTAACTGTGGCTCATTAAAACCCCACAGTGTCTATTTTAACCACATCTACGTACGTTGTGTTAACCCTGAACCAGCTCCACCGCCTCTTTCTTCACCCCCCCCTCCTTCCTTTAATCTCACAGCGATAAGGGATTAGTCTGAATGTCTTAATGAGCTTCTAAATACATCATCTCAGACCTGCAGTAACTCCTAATGATGGCTCCAGGGGGACGGGGGGGGGACGGAAATAGAGACGTGGAGCGGCGAATTCTTCTGGCAGATCAATTGCACCTCTAATCACAGCACAATAAGATCGCAGCGAGGTATTTTTAAACACGTGTGAGCCACGAGACGACGACACCTGCTTCACTTTAAGCAGCCGAGTTTTTCTCACCCACTAACCTGTTGGTGTGATGATGTCATCAGTGGTTTGGGTCATCAGCTTTTTATCGCACTGTAAAAACAGAAATCCTTTAAAACAGGAGTCAAACGTTCACCATCCAGGGATCAAAGAGAAATTTGTCTTCATGCATGTAAGGGATTACAGATTATTGGCTTTGAAGTGAACGTTTTTTTTTCCTTTACTGTACAGTGTTTTATCAAAAACATGTGTTTAATCCTTTACACATTCCCACACCAGTCTTTATTCTTCAGTACAATCTTCAGTATGTCGTAAAAATGAACAAGAATTCACATTTTTCTGTGGTTGACTTTAAAGTGGTTAAAAGTAAAAAATGCAAAAAAAGTGGAAATGGAGACAAAGAGATGAAAAAATAAATAAATATAATAATGTAATGATTACAAAAGGTTTAAATAATTGGATGAAAATTGAATGTGTGATATTAAAAAGTTTCTCAGTAGATGAAAATTAAAATTTTAAGATACAGCAAGAAATGAAAAGCCCTAAAATGAAGAAATAACTTGAAATTTTGATATTAAAGTGAGACATTTTGAGATAAAAGTGAAAAAATATGAAATTTAAAGTCAGAATTAGAAGATGAAAATTGAAAAATATGATATTAAAAGCAGAATTTTGCAGAAAAAAGTAGAAATTATTATCCTTTACACATTTCCACACCAGTCCTTATTCCTCAGTACAATCTTCAGTATGTCGTAAAAATGAACAAGAATTCACATTTTTCTGTGGTTGATTTTAAAGTGGTTAAAAGTAAAAAATGCAAAAAAAGTGGAAATGGAGACAAAGAGATGAAAAAATAAATAAAATAATAATAATATAAAAGATGTAATTAATTGCAAACTGCATTTAAACTCTAACAGACTGTAAACTGTTTCAAAATTACCTTTAATAAACTTAAAAAAAAAAAAAAAAAAAAAAAAAAAAGCCAAAATCTGAGCAGAAGTCTGTTTTTAATGTCATTTGTATTCAGATAATGCTTTAAACACACACAGAAAAGGAGGAATAAATGAGCAGAAATACAAAAAAGACAGCAGCATAAAAAAAAGAAAAAACAAAAAAATCAAAAACCATCCTCTGTTACCTCTTTTTTTCATTGATTTGCATTTTATTTTTCTTTGATTTTCAATTTTTCTCCTTTGTGTTCCCGTTTTCTTTTTCTCCAGTTCCTCTTTCATGTTTTGTTTCACTTTTTGTGTTGTTTTTTTTTTGTTTGTTGTTTTATTTTCTTTTTCTGGTTTCTTCTTTGTTTCTGTGTTTTCAGATTTGTGTTTTTTTTTATTTATGCTGAGTTTTTCTTTGTTGTTGTTGTTGTTGTTGTTGTCATGATTTGTCCTCACAAGCCACCATAGCCACAATCGAGTTTATTTATACAGCACATTTCAGCAACAAGACATTTCAAAGTGCTTCAGATAAACAAACAAACAAACATCGAAAATGGCAGCAACAAACGCTCAAAGAAAAACAGTTAAAAGAAAAAAGTTGGCTCCAGCAGACAGTATAAAATAGAATATAAAAAAATGAGAATGTAACAGATTTTGAGCTTGTTTTTCTTTTCCTGTCTGTGTCTCTTCAGCCTGTGACATGAACGTGCATAAGCAGTGTGTGATGAACGTGCCCAGCCTGTGTGGGACCGATCACACCGAGAGGAGGGGGCGTGTCTACCTGAAGTGTGAGGTCAGCGGGGACAAGCTGCAGGTCACAGGTAAGAACAGCTGATCACTGTTGGACTGGAGGTTAAAGCAGATGCTGGTGTTTACTTCAAACTGTGAGCGCTGATTTGTTTCAAGGCTAATCTGATGGTTTAATTAGTCGGAAACTTTGGCACATGTTTTGGTTCCTGAGTCGACACTTTTGTGGATATTTTTTGCGTCCAAGAGGGGATGAAAGGATATGTTTGGCTCCAAAGAGGGCACTTAAGTATATTTTGGCTCCCATGGGTGCACTTTATTGTGAGTTTTGGTGCCAGAAAGGGCAATAAACCCCTTATAGCCAAATGTATCATATTTGATACTTGAGTTCAAAGACCTCTGTCTCATCAAAATGATATTTTAACAACATATTCTACCACCTTGACGATTGTCATATCACTACGGTCGACTGAAGTTGTATTTTGGCTCTTATCAAAATGTCTGCTCTCGTGAAATCGTCCACTCACCTCTTTTAAGGAAAATCATTGCTTGATTTCCAAGAAGTTGCAGCAAGAATAGCAATAAAATAGTTACTTAAGCAATTATTTTGGCTCCCCAATGGAAATTTTAGAGTGTTTTGGCTTCCATAAGGGCACTTTGGCACGTTTTGGGTCCTGAGTCGACACTTTAGTGGATATTTTTTGCCTCCAATAGGGGATGAAAGGATATGTTTGGCACCAAAGAGGGCACCTAATGATCCTTTTCCACTGACTCGTCTTGGCCCTACTCTACTCGCCTCTACCCGGTTTGTGTTGCGTTTCCATTAGCGCGGTACTACGCGGCAGACGCCAGTTTTTAGTACCTACTCTACCCTGGTTCCAAGCGAGTAAAGCTGATACTAAAAGGTGACGTCGACGGTCTGCCGGTCACTCATTGGTCAGAGAATGTCGTCTCTGCAGCTTCTGACTCTGAACAAATCACTTACAAGAGGCAAAGGAATAAGTCAGCGACGGGTTTTTAATGACATTTAAACCTGACGGCACAGAACCAGCCTGAATGAAGACAAAATACAGCCCTAAAATGCTCCTTCATGATTCCTAAATAAGTTAAAAGTCCTTTTTAAACGAAAAAGAAGTTAACAGCAAAGATAGTTGGCTTTAAAGAGTCTTTTAAATTAAATCAAAGTTGGTCGGTGCAGTGGCGATCTGTCTGCCACGAGAGTCTTTAAGCACCAATCAGTCCATTAATCCACAGGGAACCAAAAAGGAAAACCAGTTCAAAGAAGAATGATTGATCAACAAAAAATCTCTGCTATACCAGGCCCAAAAATCAAAAATTAAAGTGATCTCACTGGATCCAGTGAAGAGTTGATGTCAGGAAGCAGCTCCTTCGTTTTCCTCCGCCTGCAGCAGCACGAGGCTGTTGTTTACCTCCGTTGTCATGACGCCCGACATTGAGCCGCTGTATTACTTTAATGAAATCTTTTGAAAGCTTTTTTTTTTTCCTTTAAAGACCACGGTGGCACATATGTTAGTACAAAATTATGTTTGTGTCACGTTATAGATGAACATGCACGCACTTCTGCGCAGCTGTTATAAAATCCATGCCCACCGTGAGTCTGTAGTCGGGCTGGTGGAAAAAGTAACCAAACTGAGTAGAGTCGAGTAGGTCTTGAATTGTGTCGTGGAAAAGCACCATAAGTGTATTTTGGCTTCCAAGTGGGGACTTTATTGTGAGTTTTGGTGCCGAAAAGGGCAATTAAGCACATGTTTGGCTCCTGAGAGGACACTCTTACATGTGTTTTGGCACCATCAGGGGAAATTTAGCAGATATTTTGGTACAAAAGATGGCGTTTCAGCATGGTTTTGTCAACAAGGAGGGCCCTTTAGTGTATTTTGGCTCCCAAGAAGACATTGAAGTGCAAGTTAGGCACCAAGGGGGCACTTTAGCAAGCATCAGGCCCCCAAAAAGGGAAGTAAGTGTGTGTTTTTGCCTCCTTATAGTGGATTTTAGTTTGTGTTTGGCTCCCAGGAAGTCAGTTTATCATGTTTTAACCAATCAAAGGGGAGTTCAAGTGCATGTTTCAGCATGTTTTGGCTCCCAAGAAGGCACCCTAGTGAAAGTTTGGTTCCAAGAAGTGCAATTTAGCATGCATTAGGCTTCCAAGAGGGCACTGTTTTGCCCCCTTTGGCCCCCCCCTGAGCACACCACTGCTGTTTAACCATCAATATAGTTGGTCTCCTGCTGTGAGCTCTGCCTGCTTGTGATGCAGTAAAAACAGCGCCGTCGGCCTTGTACCCATCAGGTTTTTTTATCAGTATGCAGCCGAGGTTTTCCCATTTTGGCGCTCTAATCGATACGGCCTCTCCTGTTTAACAATCTGCTGTTACGACACACTTGGAAGGTAATCCCAAATCCACATCTCCATCCCTGCAGCGGTGTGTGTGTGTGTGTGTGTGTTCTGCTGCGTGGGCCCCGTGCCGTTTCTCCTTTTAAACAGTCACGACGTGCCGTGTGTTGGCTGGACTTTCTGATGTAACCGGGTCTGTCTCTGTGAATCCGCCAGCGTGCTTGATATATTCATTTATGTCTCATCAGGACGGGACCAAAGGAAGGATCTGAGCGCGGGGCCGCCAGCGGGGTCAGGGCTTAGCATTCAACTTGATCACCATTATTCATCAGGAGGCTGTTCTGCCTGATCATATCACAGGCTGTTTCAGACGCTTTAATTACCGATGCCTCCTGTTTCAAAGGAACACCTGCTCTGTGTCTGCCAGCAGACAGAAAATCCTAATGAGAAGCTTTTTATAGATTTTTCCTGAGGTAATGTGAGGCGCGGCCGGTCCACAAATCCATGAATATACAGGATTTCAAATTTTACCTTTTGACTTCAAATAAGTTCATCCTTTTTGTCTTGAGTTGTACTTCGTTATTTCTACACAGCAAAAATCAAAGTGTATATGCTTCTCTCTAGGTCAGCGATTCCCAACCTGTGGTCCGTGGCCCCCTGGTTGGCCGTGAAGGTATTGCAAGTGGGCCGCCAAATCATTTCCTAAAAAGTCTGATTTTACTGGAGTGTAATTTAAAAGTGTAATATTCCCGATGAGGCTGTAATATACCTTCTTAAATGACTTTAATCAAACTGTTTTCATTTACTTTAAAACTTAACTGAGTTTTATTTAAAATGTTATTCTGTACATTTGTATCTTTATTTAAATTTTTTTTGTCTACCTTGTATCTTTATATAATGGCACTCCAATAAAATCACACAATTTTGGAAATGATTTCATGACCCACTTGCAATACCGTCACGGCCCACCAGGGGGGCACGACCCAAAGGTTGGGAATCATTGCTCTAGGTGTATATTTAATGTGTTAACACTGTCAAAAGAATAAAATTTAAACTCCAAATTAAGAGTCACATGTGAACACTTTGAGAGTACAAATGGACTCTAGTACTTGTACTTTTAGACACTCTTTCAATGCTTCCCAACACCTGCAGTGTATAAATTAAAACAATGTACTTACAGTCGGTGCTAAGCGGCAATTTGTAGCACTTTGCAGGACTGATGACTTAATATTTCAAGCACAGACAGCCAATCAACACCATGAGGTGTAAAAAGTCCGTCTGCACCACAAAATGTAACCAGCCAGTGTTTGCAACAAAGTTAGGCTAGGCTAGGATAGCTTGTGTCACCTGTGTGATTAACCCATGTACAGCAGGCTCTCATGTCCACTGTGTGCCCTCCTCACTCATGGTTACAGGGTTCAGTCAGGAATAAAGTCCATTTCAAGTATATCTACTCATTTTTTCAAGGCTTTCTATACACTCTCTACACCAGTGGTTCCCAACCTTTTTCAACTCAGGGCCCACTTTAAAGTTTCAGAAATGTTTGTGGCCCACCTCCAACCTGATAAATACAGAGGATATAAAATGCCCCAATGACCCACAATGTAACAGATTCTGAGCCCAAAACAAAATAACTTTATGCCAAATAAGCAACAATTTGTTACAGTTTGAGTCATTTTTTAAGTTTTGGGCTCTGCACTATCGTAACATTTTGAACACTTTATTACATTTCAGGTTTTATTACATATTGTGTCATGGTTTTGTTTTGGGTCATGTTGCCTACTGGCCACTGAAATACCTTCTCGCCTTTGTATACATTAATAGTTGAGCATTTTTAATATCCTGACTGAGTTTGTAACTGAGTTTTAACATTTAAAATATTCCGTTTATTTGTATCTTTATTTATTTATTTGTATCTTGTATCTTTATATAATTACACTCCACTAAAATCAGACTATTTTGGAAATGATTTGGAGGCCCACTTGCAATACTTTCAAGGCCCACCAGGGGGCCGCGGACCACAGGTTGGGAATCACTGGTCTACACATTAAGCGGTGCGCTCCTTTTGGAAGTGTCATGGTTTTAAAAAAAATCACTGGAGAAACAAAAATAGAGATTTTGCTGCGGAGGAGTGCTGATATGAGGCTTGATTCAACCAATGAGAAGGCGCGGTGACCTGATGACCAATCAAAACCTAAACTGAAATGTGGCCGGTAAAGTTTCAATCAGCAGTTGGACGATTAGGGAGTCTTTCATCCCAAAATGAACACTTCAAAAACTCTACACCAGCATTTTACTTTAAGACAACACCAGGAAGAGTTTCTGATGAAGCCTGAGAAGTGAACTTCGAGTGCATTTGACTCCAAAGTGTGTAAAATTTTACTCTGGTCATCAAAACTCTTGGATTTAACACTCTGGCATTTGCTGTGTAGTTTTGTCTTCATTTGTTCTGTCGTGGGTTTGTCCTCTTGTTACTTAACTTGGTGGATTTTCTAGTTTCTAGTCCAGAAGCAGAATCACTGAAGATGATTTCTCCCTTAAAACACTGACAGTAAAAAGCCTTTGTGACGTGTGGATGTAAAAATGCAGCTGTTTGCTGAGTGCGTTTATGAGCGACCAGCAGGACTGAAGTTCTCACTCTTTTATGATCCTTCATGCTCCTGATTCATGCTCCTGTTTGTTTTCCTGCTTCCATTTTATCTTCTGTTTGCATTGGACGCTCTCCAACTATTTTCAACCAGCAGCACAATGAAAGCTTTTTATATTTCACGCTGTAGATCAGAAATTATTTGACGGTTCACAAACATTGACTCAGTGAACTGTGTGAAAAGAACCTTTCAGAGCAAATAAAAACTGTCCAGCTGTGGTTAAGCTGGATAATGATGTCACATGGAGTTGTTGTAAGGATTAAACCAGNTGGCTGATGCAGTTTCCTGTTTCCTGTTTTATTCTCTTCACTTTAAAATAAAAGTCCAATGTTACGGTTGCACCACCCTGACATTTGACAAGGTGAAAATTACGGGACAAAAGTTTTTTAAATTTCTCAACAGCTTTAAAATTCTTTTTATTTGCAAATAATGTTTTATTTAAAAAGGTTGAAGCATAAAATAATGCCAGTGTATTTTTAATTTCCATTTACAATAACTGATATTCAATTTTTAGAGTTTAATTACTGTGGATACTTGTCAGGACGGTTGCACCACCTGACATTTTGGGGGTTTGAGGAACCAAAACACAAAAAAACATGTTATATTTTAATAGTTTAAAGATGTGTTCAAATAACACAGGTTTCATAGAGTAAAGAAATACATGTGATGAAATACTCAATTCATGATGGAAGGAAATATTGCACTTGGACACAAAAAAAGGGACGTCACATCATTGACCCATATGCAGAAATTTTCGATAGGTTTCGTTTCTCTGTTTACAAACATTATCCAAACTCGTCTCCTCCTTTGTGGCTCAGTGTCAGCGGCTGCGCATGCTCACTACCCCCGATCGTAGCGATGAGCATGGCTAACAATCATAGCTTTGAAAACACACCACTGACGGTAAGAAAAAAGCCCTGTGAGCACCTGTAGCATCATGTGAGAGAAACTCAAGAACCGTATACCTGACTTCCTGCAAGAAAATGAGATACGCTGCAGGTAATGGCTGTTTTTCGAATTTGCCTACTACATACTGCATTCTAATGCAATATGTAGTAGGTACTGCATACTTTATTTACTGTAGTTGAATGTAGTATGACAGCTCTATTTGGTCTGTTTTGTAGATAACTCTGGTTCCCAGTTCGAGGAATGTAGAATTAAAGCTGATGGATTTTTTCTTGACTTTATTATACTTTATTATTATTATTATTATTAATTTATTATATATTCAAGCAACTTAAAAAAATATTGAGTCAATAAATTCACCAGGAAGAAACCTCTAAATTTTGGAGGCAAAAGTTAGAATTTTCAGGTTTTAAAAGTCACAACTTAACCGTACAGAACAGGATGAAAACACAGATGTCCTCTGCAGTTATTACAAATGATTATAGCTCCCAGCGCTTTAAACTGCATTAGTTTTACCAGGAAATCTCTGATCTTTGTAATAACTGCAGAGGACGTCTGTGTTTAAATGTGGATGTATGTTGCAGTAGAATTCATCATATTTGATTTTTAACATTATACCATATGTTGTTCATTGAAAATAATCTGGAGTCGATTGACTTTTTATATTTAGAGATGATGGAAAAGCTGCTTCTGATTTCAAATACGTTAATAGGAAAATGTAAGCAATGTACGTTCCCCACTCAAAGATTTTTTTAAAACCTTCTCATTTTCCAGGCTTACTCCCAATTTTTGTTGTTTTTGCCCATTTTTACTACTTTCTGGATTTTCTTAAGTTGCCTCAAAAATTTTCCCAGCTAATTTTTGTAGCTTAAAGGCCATTTTAGTCACTTTTTAACCCTTTTTGGATTATTTTATGATACCTTATCACTATTTTCCAGGTGAACTCTGATTTTTCTTGCCAATCTTTGTTGTTTTTGCCCATTTCTAAGACTTTTAAACCATTTTTTTGATTCTTTATCACTATTTTCCAGATTCAATTTCAATTTTCTTGCCAATCTTTGTTGTTTTTGCCCATTTCTAAGACTCTCCCTGTCGGACATCTGGGTAGTTTTAGCATACTGCAACTTTCGCATTTGTTCGCATACTATATACTGCATACTGCATTTTGGGTAAATCAGTACATACTGATGGTTTAGTATGAGGATTTGAAAACAGCCATAGGATCATTCTTTCTCCCTGTTACAGTCGCTATTGCTATCAACAACACACAAAGTCACATGCAGTATAAATCTAGTTAAGACTGAATGTAAGTCACCTTTGTACTTCTATGGATCACATGTGACTTTTCACGACAGGTTGAGTTAAGAATAGTTGAGTTTGGAATGAACTGTCCTTGGTTCAGATCCTGCATGAATGTGTTTAGTCATGAATTTCCAGGCCTGCTGTAAATCCTCCAGCTGTAATGACAGTGCATTAGCACGTCTGCAGGAACAATGGGGACGGCGAAGAGCTGACAGCAGGAGCACATTATCATTCAATTAGCCCGAGATCAGGGGGCGGGGGGGGGGGGGTCTTCTGTTGCAGCACCACCTCCAACTTCACTGACTTATTTATTCATCACATTATCACCAGGGGGAAAAAAAAATATGGGTCACTACAAACATTCACACTTATGGCTCTTTTCCACTGACCCTTCTTAGCCCGACTCTACTTGGTTTGTGTTGCGTTTCCACAGGCGCGGTACTACGCGGCGGACGCCAGTTTTTTGTACCTGCTCTGCTCTGGTTCTAAGCGAGTAAAGCTGATACTAAAAGGTGACATCGACGGTCTGCCGGTCACTCATTGGTCAGAGAATGTCGTCTCTGCAGCTTCTGACTCTGAACAAATCACTTACAAGAGGCGAAGGAATAAGTCAGCGACGGGTTTTTAATGACATTTAAACCCGACGGCACAGAACCAGACTGAATGAAGACAAAATACAGCCCTAAAATGCTCCTTCATGATTCCTAAATAAGTTAAAAGTCCTTTTTAAACCAAAAAGAAGTTAACAGCAAAGATAGTTTGGTTTAAAGAGTCTTTTAAATTAAATTAAAGTTCGTCGGCGCAGCTCGCTAGACAGACGGTGCTCTCAGAAATTCGTGGTTAGTCAGGTAATTAGGTGTCCCTTGGTTTTTCCTTTTTGGTCAAGTTTCTTCTTACTAACTAGTTGTTTTTTAGAGACGATATGGTCCGGGTTTTTAGTTTTTAATTTCACTAGAGTGACCTAGGTCCCTTCTCAACTACAGTCCTAGCAGCTCCTTCGTTTTTCTCCGCGTGCAGCAGCACGAGGCTGTTGTTTACCTCCGTTGTCATGACGCCCGACATTGAGCCGCTGTATTACTTTAATGAAATCTTTTGAAAGCTTTTTTTTTTCCTTTAAAGACCACGGTGGCACATATGTTAGTACAAAATTATGTTTGTGTGGCGTTATAGATGACATGCACGCACTTCTGCGCAGCACTTTAGCGCAGCTGTGTTATAAGATCCACGCCCACCGTGAGTCTGAAGTCGGGCTAGAGGAAAAGGTAAACAAACCGAGTAGAGTCGAGCGGGAATCGTATAGTGGAAAAGCGCCATTTGTGCAGAGTTTTTGTGTTTCAGTAACTTTTCTGATTCACTCAGTTCCTCATCACCTTTGCCAATTCAAAAAATGAAGCTCAACAGAGGAAAATTTGGACACTGATTCATACATAAGGCAACAAATTCGATTAGTGATGACTAATTTCATCTTTGATCTTGCCAAATGTCTGGTTTAACCTTTGACGAGTTCGTTTTTTTTCTCAGCTCAACTCACAGAAACCAGTGCAGTTTTCCACTGAATGAGCCTCTGTAAAAACTTTATATCTCATCTCACGTCTGACTCTGTGTGAAATATTCTCTCCTTTGTTCTCCCCGTGTGTTGAAATTCCTTGACAGATTGAAAACAGTCGATCCCAAACATATTGAGTCGGTCAAATAATACACAAATATTTATTCCAGACTCGAGGCTGAGACCTTTCATTTCCCCCTCGCCATCTGCCGTTACCTCTGAAAACGCGCTCAGCTGTCACAGGCCGCTCGTCTGCTCCGGCACATGTCGCTTTTCATGCAGTTTTATTACTTTCTTCATGTAATAAAGAGGCTTCAGGAGCTGCAGGAGTCGAGTTAATCTTGATTTATTTTGATTCAAAGAGGGACGTGAATCTCAAGGGTAAACACAGCAAGAACAACTGACGCTTGAATGAAGAGTTTTTATGTTTGTTTTAAACATTTTTCAACAGGAATGTTTCTTTTTCTCAAAAACTCTTCAAGGTTTCTGAACATATGATAAATAAAAACACATTCCAGATTGATTTAAAAGCTTGTCCTTGAAACCTTCTTCTTTCAACTCTGTTTACATTCATACTTCTACATGTTTCTGTCAACACAAACAATACCGACCGGATTTTAAAACCCAGAAAGACGAACCTCTATCCCCCAGATCCGGCAAAAATACCCAAAGATCCTCAAAGACAAAGTAGCTTCATAACCCAAACATTAATTAAAAACTCTTCTTTAGTGTTTAAAGCGAACATTTTCTATTAATACATATTTAAAAAATAGATTATTCTTTTTGTTTTGCACATATAAAGTCAAACTTTGAGATAAATAGTAAATATTTCATCTTTTTCACTCATAGTTTTAACAGTTTATCTGAGACTTTGGACTTTCTGATCTCTGAATATTAACTTTGATATCTCATATTTTTGACTATTTATCTTGAAAGGTTAATTTTTTATCTCATAACGCTGACTTTTGATCTCAAAATATTGTCATTTAGTTTCATATTTAAGAATTTCTATTTCAAAATCTGAGGTTTTATCACATAACTGACTTTTTATCTCAAATTTTAAACTTTTTATCATGTATTTTTGACTTCTCACCTCATAATCTTGGCATTTTTTTTTTGTCATCAGATTTTTTTAATCTAAAAATGTGACTTTTGATCTCATAATTTCGACTTTTAGATGAAAAATTTTAACATTTTTGTCCCATGACTTTTTTTTTGTCTCGTGAAATTGACTTTTTATTTCACACTAATGACTTTTAATTTCATAATCTGACCTTTTAACTCAGAACTCTGACTTTTTGTCTCAAAATATGGACTCTGAACTCATAATTTTGATGTTCAAAAAAATAAAAAAAATTAACGTTTTTTTTTTTTTTTTTTTTACGTTCTATGACTTTTATTTAAAAAGTTAGAACCTTGTTTCAGAATTTTGACTTTCCATCTCAAAATAGTACATTTTATTTCATGATTTTGACTTTTTATCCCCGAATTGCCCCTCTTTTGGTCATGATCCTGCCTTAGTATCTCCATTTTTGACTTTTTACCTGACAACTTTCACCTTTCGGCTCAAAATTTTGTCTCTTGTCTCATAAATTTGACTTTTTATTTCTTGTTGTTGGACTCTTCATCTCAATATAAATAAAATAATAATTAAAATGTCACTTTTTGTTCTACAAATTTGACCTCTTGGCTCAAAATTTTGTCTTTTAATTCACAACATTGACTTTTTTATCTAAAAATTTGACTTCGATATTGGGCAAAAAAAAAAAAAAGACAACACAACCACGACAAAAAGAGGGGAACTACCATATATCTGTCTGTAAAAGTGCATTTCCACTTCAGAAATTTCTGTTCGAGAGTGTAGCAACATCTTGACAGGTTGGTGAATCAGAATAATACCAGCTGCTTTATTATAAATATCAATGGTTTGTAGAACAAGATGAGAAAAATACATGTACTGACGTTTATATGCAGTGTCCCAGAAACCAGAGTGTGTGTGTGTTTGTGTGTGTGTGTGTGTGTGTGTGTGTGTGTAAATGTGTAGAGTGAACGTTGACTCCAGGGACCTGAAAGCTCCATTATCACCTCAGTAGTGTTTGATTCAAGTGTTCACTTTCACTCCACTGTGACACAATTTCCATGTGGATGAAACTTACATGTGATTATTGTTTGACATGTGCTCCCTTGTTTCTCAGCGTGTGTGTGTGTGTGTAGGTGTGTGTATAGAATTGCTGAACCAGCCTGCAGCCCACTCAGGCCAGATTGCATCACAGATTACATTAGCTGCTGTGTTTGTGAGCCGTGCAGACTCTTATTGCAGGGAGCAGCGTTTAGCAGAGAGGAGGAAACTGAACATGGTTTCCACGGACTGATCCTTTAATAAGGACCTTAATGTGCTGACTGTGGATTTGTACGAGCATTTTGTCAACGAGACGATGGCAAAATGGCAAAAACACTAGCTGGAGAAAAAGAAGTTGACTTAGGTCTAAAACATTGACTAAAGGCTAATGTGGCGCTAAAGGCTAAAAAATTGACCAAAGGCTAATATGAAGCTAAAGGCTAAAGCATTAACCAAAGGCTAAACATTGACTAAAGGCAAAAACACTAGCTGGAGAAAAAGAAGTTGACTTAGATCTAAAACATTGACTAAAGGCTAATGTGGCGCTAAAGGCTAACGCATTGACAAAAGGCTGAAACACAGGCTAAAGGCTAAAACACAAGCTTAAGGCAAAAACATTGACTAAAGGCTTAAACACAAGCTAAAGGCAAAAAACCAAGCTAAAGGCTAAAATACTGACTAAAGGCTAAAACATTGACTAAAGGCTAAAACACAAGCTAAAGGCTAAAACACTAGCCGAAGAAAAAGAAGTTGACAGATCTAAAACATTGACTAAAGGCTTATATGAAGCTAAAGGCTAAAACATTGACCAAAGGCTAAAACACAAGCTAAAGGCTAAAATGCAAGTAACAGGCTAAAACATTGACTAAAGGCTAAAATAAAGCCGAAGGCTAAAACATTTACTTAAGACTGAAACGCAAGCTTAAGTCTAAAACATTGACTTAAGGCTAAAACGCAAGTTAAAGGCTAAAACTTTGACTAAAGACTAATATGAAGCTAAAGGCTAAAACATTGACCAAAGGCTAATATGAAGCTAAAGGCTACAACATTGACTAAAGGCTAAAACATTGACCAAAGGCTAATATGAAGCTAAAGGCTAAAATGCAAGTAACAGGCTAAAACATTGACTAAAGGCTAAAACGCAGGCTTGAGGCAAAAACAAAGGCCAAAATTTAAAAATGAGCTTAAGTTGAAAGCACACATTCAAGTTATTTAAAAAAAAAAAAAAAAAAAAAAAAAAAAAAAAAAAAAAAAAAAAAAAAAAAAAAAAAAAAAAAAAAAAAAAAAAAAAAAAAAAAAAAAAAAAAAAAAAAAAAAAAAAAAAAAAAAAAAAAAAAAAAAAAAAAAAAAAAAAAAAAACATAACTTAAATCTAAAAAAATGACCAAATGCTAAAACATGGACTTAAATCTTAAACACAAGCTTAAGTAAAAGAAATTGAGAAGAATCTAAAACATTGACCAAAGGCTAAAAAACAAAGTAAAATCTGTAACACAGACTAAATATTACTTTTAAATCATTTCCATCTCTGGAAAAAGATTATTCAAGTTTACAAAAAAGGCAAAATGCAGGAGGTGGACAAACCCTGTGAACCACTGTCTCTCTGGCTCTGGCTCTTTAAGTTTTTATGTTTGTTGGAGCACAACAACCCTATTTATCATTGTCATCTACTTCCTCCTCTGGGTGAAATTTGCTTGTTCTGAACGCCGAGGCTGAACTCACCACTGGGACTTTTATGTAATCTACAAAACAAGTTCAGGAAGTCCAATCACACCAACAGAGACAGACAAACCGACTCCGAACAAATGACGGTGAAATGGTAAAATGAGACAATGAGTCATTCAGAAACTTGAGCTGAAGGTTTGTTCTGTGAGCTGGGCTGATATGGAGATGTGACGGCGACAAAACCCGTTCTGTTTGTCTCTTAAAGGACGGATTCAGCCCACCAACCCCGTCCTCTGCCTCTCATTCCTAACACACTGTGTCTTTCTGTCTGCTGACACCCTCCTATTTGTCTCTGAAACCCTTTTGTTCTTCCTCTCAGCTGAGGGCACATTCATCCTTTCGTTCCTCATTTTTCCATTTCAGCTGCTATGTATCTTTTAGGAGACATGAGTAATAATTAAACTCACTCTTTGACTCACCCTGTCCTCAGGAAACCGTCTCACTTCCATCCTCACTTCTTAACCTTTTTCTCAGGGTTTTATTCTCGTCTCGGTGTCCGAATGCTGCTATTTGTTGCACTAATGCTGTGAAAAGGAGTCAATATGTGTTATATGTAGGTGCTGAGTAGGTGTGTGTCGGTCACATTGGTTGGATGGGTGCTCGGAGTAGATGCACATGTGGGTGGATCAGGAAAGCCAGGTTTTTACTTCTGAACCTTCTGGAGGTGTAACACCACTTTACTGAACAAAATGCACCTCAAATACTTTCTCAACCTCTCGGCTGAGACAACACCTTCCTTATGTGACTTTAATCTGATGCTGCCTTTAAAGTCCCACCAGAATTTTCAGCAATTAAGCAGTTTTAAAGCTTATTATCAAATATATGCATTGTTGAACAGAGTTGATTAGTGATTAAAATATCAGAGTACACCCACATTCTCTTTTTATTTAAAACAATGATTTACAAATACTGTTTGTGAATCAAATATCCCCTCATTTTGAATTTAATGTCTGCAACATATTCCTAAAAAGCTGGGACAGGGTCGTGTTTCTTAATGTGCTGCATCACTTTTCCTTGTAACAACACTTTGGAGCTGGAATTCTTTCACGTTCTTGTCGATGAACAACTTCAGTTGATCAACAGTCTGGGGTCTCTGTTGTTGTATTTTGTGCTGCATAATGTTCCACACATTTTCAGACAGGTCTGGACTGCAGGCAGGTCAGTCTAGTAGCTGCACTCTTCTACTACAGAGCCACGCTGTTGTAAACAATATTCACCACCACAGTTATTGGTCTCAGGTCAGTGAAAGGAAGCAGAAAAAGTTTAATAATCCAAACACATGAAGGTGACTTTCATGACATTTGAAGACTGATTCGGTGTCTACAACATTAGATTTAATGTAATTTGTTTATAAAAGGTTAAATTTAACAGAGCAGAGCCCTGATTTCATGTTTGCCAACCATTTACAGGGAGCTGAGTATTTATTTTTCAAACTGATAAACCTTTTTCTGGGGTCTCTGTTTTCATATTTCATTCCTCATAATGTGCCACACATTTTCAGACAGGTCTGGACTGCAGGCAGGTCAGTCCAGTAGGACGTGAGAAGATGATGCCTCGGTGCGACAACATTGTCCTCGTCTTACACAGAACCAAAGTAACAGAACGACTTTATTAGTCCCTGCAGGGACTTTTTCTGTTTCACAGAACCTACCGTCGTCTACAACGAGGTTTTGGACAAACATGGAAAGTCGTAATTACCTGCCTTCACAGATACTGGGACAGTTACCCATGATGACGTGGGTATAATCTGGATTGTCCTTTTCCTCTTTGGCCCGGAGGACACCACGTCCATGATTTCCAAAAAGAGTTTAAATGCGGCGGCGTTTGTGTGTGTTGTTTATGTCTGACTTTGTCTTTGCATGGTAGAGTTTGAACTGTCACTTGTAGATGTAGTGTACTTGACACAATTGACTGTTACCAAAAGACTTCACAAGGACTCGGGTGCACGATTATAGGAAATGTGTTACTACACCCAAAAATTACGTCGCGGCGGACTCCCCAGTTTCCAGTGCCCCATTCAATGTTGGTTTTGGGCCTTGCTGCTTACGTGCAGAGATTTCTCCAGATTCTCTGAATCTTTTGATGATATTATGACTGTAGATGATGAAATCTATCAATTCCTGCAGTTGGACAAAGTTGAGAAACATTGTTCGTAAACTGTTGGACTATTTGCTCACGCAGTTGTTGACAAATTCTTGCTTGTGATCCTTGCCCCTGTCCCAGCTTTTTAGGAACAAGTTGCAGGCATCAAATTCAAAGATTATCAACTTGAACTATAAATATCTTTTCTTTGTGGTGTATTTAACTGAATATATGTTAAACAGGATTCACAAATCATTGTTTTCTGTTTTATTTACGTTTTAAACAATGTCCCAACTTCACTGGACTCTGAGTCGTACTTTCGTAATTTATTTTCTCTAGAGTCCTGATGAAGAACGTGACACTTTTCATCCTTTTCATCTCTCTTTCATTGACTCCCTCTCTGTTCATCATCTTTCCATCCTGGCTCTGTGAAAGCACGACTCCTTCCTCGACTCAGAGTTGAAGATTGATCACAAAGCCATCTCGGGTTTTGGACGCGGTCCGCACTTTGCTAATTGATGATCGCTGTCCAACAATCTGAATGCCGCGTCTTCCACTCTGCAGCTTTTCCTCGCAGTCATTTCCATTTCTTTGTAGCATCTGAGTCACCCTGCAGAGGAGCACGCAGGCACTCGCCAAGAGAGAATTACCTAAAAATCCTGCTGTGACATTTTTCCCCATGAATCAGGGTGAAGATGAAGCAGCTGACGGTACTTGTGATGGTACCAGTGCCAGAACTTTCCACTGCAGGGACATCAGTGTCTCTGTTTAATGTTCTCTACCATCTTAGCTGCCCAACTGTCGTCTTTGGATAAAGAAATCCCGCTCACGGTATATTTTCTGTTTAATTTCTGCTCAGAAACTGGAAAGCAGCACTGTGTTGTGTTGTGTTTGTGTGCGCGCCGTGTCGCCGAGTAATCAGGTAATCTCAGCAAAAATGATTCACTCCTTAAAATAGTGATCTCTGAAAGGAGCCCAGTGTCACGCTGAAAGGGTGGTGCTTGGAGTTTTAAAGACAGTGTTTACCCAAGGAGGTGAAAACAAACATGGCTGACCTCGTTTTAAAGACGAGGTCATGTGGTGTCAACTGCAAACAAGCCGCTGAGTGTTTTCAAAAAGTGAGCAAAACCTCAAAGGATCAAAGAGTGAATGAGATTTAACAGTTAAAATCAAATGTGTTTGCAACTTCAGAGAGGAAGAAATACAGGTCCCTCTGTTTATTCGTTTATTTCAGATTTTCTCCACATATAGAAAACCTGAACTTATTCGCTTTGTGACTTGGTAGGTGTTAAATTGCTCTCCTGGGAGCCAAAACACATTTATTAGGGACCTCCGGGATTCAAAAATTCTCTAAAATGCTCTATCAGGAGCCAAACACTTGCTGAAGTGCCCTCCTGGTTGGCGAAACAAAACTTATCTGCCCCCTTGGCTAGTTAAAAAATGATAAACTGCTCTCCGGGGAGCCAAAACACATGCTAAAGTACTTTCATGGGAGCCAAAATTTGCACTTAAGTGCCCTCTTAGGATCTTAAACTAGCCAAATGCTTGCTTAAGTGGCCCTCTTGGTGCCAAACTAGTGCTTAACTGCCTTTGTGGGAGCCAAAACACATGCTCTCCTTGTTATACACTTATATGCGTCTTTGGTGGGGATTCAAACATACTAAATTGCCCTCTATGGAGCCAAAATGGATTCTTATTCGTCTTACTGGTGCTAAAACATGAAATTAATGCCAATTTTGGTGCCAAATTTAGTCTGAAGTGCTTTCTTGAGAACCAAAACACACGTTGAAATGCCCTGCTGGTTAACAGAATCACACTTATCTGCCTCTTTTGCTGGTTTAAACATGCTGTACTGCCCTTCTGGGAGCCAAAACACATTTATTATGGACCTCTGGGATTCAAAAATTCTCTAAAATGCTCTATCAGGAGCCAAACACTTGCTGAAGTGCCCTCCTGGTTGGCGAAACAAAACTTATCTGCCCCCTTGGCTAGTTAAAATGTGATAAACTGCTCTCCTGGGAGCCAAAACACATGCTAAAGTATCCTCATGGGAGCCAAAATTTGTACTAAATTATTACTCTCAGGATCTTAAACTAGCCAAATGCTGCCTTTGTGGGAGCCAAAACACATGCTCTCCTTGTTCTACACTTATCTGCGTCTTTGGTGGGGATTCAAACATACTAAATTGCCCTCTATGGAGCCAAAATGGCTGCTTATTTGTCTTACCGATGCCAAACATATGTATTAGTGCCAATCTTGGTGCCAAATTTAGACTTAAGGGCCTTCTTGGGAACCAAAACACACGTTGAAATTCCCTGCTGGTCGGCGAAACCACACTGAACTGCCTCTTTTTCTAGTTTAAACATGATAAACTGCCGTTCTGGGAGCCAAAACACATTACTAGGGATCCCTAGGAATCCAAAATACTCTAAAATGCTCTCTCAGGAGCCAAACACTTGCTTAAGTGCCCTCCTGGTTGGCAAAACACATGCTAATGTATCCTCATGGGAGCCAAAATTTGCACTAAAGTGCCCTCTTAGGATCTTAAACTAGCCAAATGCTTGCTTAAGTGGCCCTCTTGGTGCCAAACTAGTGCTTAACTGCCTTTGTGGGAGCCAAAACACATGCTCTCCTTGTTATACACTTATATGCATCTTTGGTGGGGATTCAAACATACTAAATTGCCCTCTATGGAGCCAAAATGGATGCTTATTTGTCTTACAGGTGCCAAAACATATATATTAGTGACAATCTTGGTGCCAAATTTAGACATAAGGGCCTTCTTGGGAACCAAAACACACGTTCAAATCCCCTGCTGGTTAACAGAATCACACTGATCTTCCTCTTTGGCTGGTTTAAACATGCTGTACTGGCTTTCTGGGAGCCAAAACACATGCCAAAGTTCCTTCTTAGGGGCCAAAATTTGCATTTAAGTGCCCTGTTAGGATCCAAAACACAGGCTAAACTGCCTCTCAGAAGCCAAACATATACTAAAGTGCCCTGCCTGGTGCCAAACTTTCACTGAAGTGGGAGCCAAAACACATGCTCAAGTGCCCTTGGTCGGCAAAACCATTGTCATCTGCCCCTATTGGCTGGTTAAAACATGTGCTTGCTCAAAAGCTAAAACACTTGCTAAAGTTGTTGGAGCCTAACTTGCCGTGGAGTGCCGTCTCGGGAGACAAAACACAATTTTAAGTGCCCTCCTGGTCGGGGAACCACATTGTTATGCCTCTTTGGATGTTTAAAACAAGATAATCAGCCCTCCTGGGCGCAAAACCATGTGATAAGGTGTTAAAAGGTGATGAATTGTCGTCTTGGTAGCTAAATGTGCTCTATATGTGTCTTTTTATTTCTTTTGCCCCGGCTCCTCCAAATGTTTTTGCACACCACTGGTTGCCAGTCTCCCAGAAGCCAGGTCATTGGTATTCCCAGTGTGTGTCTCCTGCTCTGCTTTGGCTTCTTCTTCTTCTCTGCATGTTGCACACACAACCTGTCACACCATCTTGACACACGCCTCATCGCCTTTCATTGCTTTTCTTATTTGTTCTTTGGCCCTTTTTTTCATCCTTTGAGACAAGATTCATAAATCTTAAAATGAGTTTGGGTTGTTTTTATAAGTGTTTTTTAGCTCGAGTGATCGGAGTCGGCAGCATTAAGTGCAGCGTTGTACTAGTGCGATGATAAACGGGTATCCACAACAACTTGATTTCCCATCAATATGCGTAAAATGATAAGCTAACAGAAGTTCAGGAAGCTTAATTAAGCTGGAAACCCAGTGAGAAAAATCAGTAATTTTCTCTTTTGGTGGGTGTTCGCTTGGCTCCAGTTTCCTGCAGTCTCAGTAGGTCAGCAGATGTCACTTTTCCTGGGTTTTTCTTAGTTCTTAGTCAGAGCACAGTTGGATAAAAACAAAGTTCAAAAAGTTGTTTCTCTTTGGAAAACAGGACGGGCTTTTTTTTTTGTGTGCAGCTGTTTAAATGTGAGCCAAGATATTTGTGAAGACCTGTAACCAAGCAACCATGTAACAGCCCTGACACACACTCCTGCTCTCTCTCTGCCATGTGTTTGTGTGAGCGGCTGTGTGCACATCCATGTGTTTTTAAAGCGATTCACACGCACATGTGTGGAATTAATTCAGTCTGTTTCATAAGGCCACCAGCTTTCATCGTAGGATACAGTAATTATGGAACAGAAATGAGTCACCAATCATGTGTATATTTACATTTTCTGTCAAGGTCACACACAAAACTGTATTATATCCAGTAACGTCTCTATGAACTACAATTAGACTCTGCATATGCTGCTTGTATGAAGCTAAAGCTCTGTAGATTCTGCACAAACTCAACAATTCTTACAGCTGATGTCTTTGAATTGATTATTTATCATAATGAGAAAATGTGGGAGTTCAAAAAACACATCAGAGGATCGAGACCACGTTAAACTCATGAAATGGTGCAGAAAAAGAAAAAGAAGTTCAGAATGAGGATAAGACAGTTTGCTCGTCAAAATAGTCTGAATATGAAAACCACAACATTTTGCACCCACCTCGCTTTAATGGTGCAGTTTTGCGCCAGAGTGAGGGGAAAAACCAGGCAAGAATAATGTCTGTTTTGGCTCCCGAGAGGATGGAATATGAGCGTGTGTTTTCTGGCTCCCAGCCAAAGTGGCAGATTAGTTTGGTTGCCAATCAGATGGGCATTTCGGACTTTGTTTAAACACCCAAGAGGGCACTAACACATGTTTTTTGGCTCCCTAAAAAGCAGTTTATTATATTTTAACCAGTCAAACACGCAGCCTAGAGTAGCACAACCAAAGGAAGCACTTTAGTTTGTGTTTTGGCTCCCAAGAGGACGGCATATATGCACGTGTTTTACCCATAGACTGTATAATGAGTGGACGTAGCGACGTTCGGCTCAAACTGAAGCCTCCAGCAGATGCCCCGCCCCCTGGTGTCTGGCTGCAGTATAGGTCATAAGCCCCGCCCCCTGGTGTCTGGCTGCAGTATAGGTCATAAGCCCCGCCTCCCCATGTATTCCAGATATGAGCTGGGAAAACTTTAAAAAATTACGATACCTGGTAGAAACGTTTCTCTCATCCTTACTCTAAGGTAGTATGACGATGTCATCTGGCTGCATGGTGTTCGGGTGTTTTTTTCCTGAGAAGTTAGTTTCTCATTAGTTATTGGACGTTAAAAACCGCAATATAAGTTTTGTTTTATGATAGTTGACAGCTGTCGTTCGTGAGTAGTTTTTATCAGGGATATAAGAAACTTCAGGAAAGAGCCAAAAGGAGACTAAACCTTCTGAAGAAGAAGAAATAAATGTTTTTATTTCTCTTTTTTACTCTGCTCCACCGGAAATTCTCTACTGCGCAGACTCTGGCTGCACAATGGCAACTAGAGAAACGGCGGTTTTTTGGCTTCAAAATCGTAGAACGGTGACAGGCGGAAGCACGCTGTCCATTCTATATACAGTCATTGGTTTTACCATGTGGTTAACCAATCAAGGTAGCACTTTAAACTTTGTTTTGGCTCCCAAGAAGACACTTAAGTTTGTTTTTAGGCTCAAAGAGGCACTTGTGCACATATTTTGGCTCCTAAGAGTGCAGTTTATCTTAACCAGCTAAAGGCACAGATCAGGTTCGGGCAACCAAGGGAGCATTTAAATTTGTGTCTTGGCTCCCAAAAGGGTGCTTTATCACATGTTTTGGCTCCCAAGAAGAGGGCTTATAGGCATGTATTTTGGCTTATAAGTGTGGTTTAGCAATCAGGGGAGCACCTTGAACTTTGTTTTGGCTCCCAAGAAGACACTAAAGCTAGTGTTAAGCCTCCCAAGAGGGCACTTGTGCACGTATGTTGGCTCCTAAGAGAGAAGTTAATCATATTGTCAAAGGCACAGCTTACAGTAGAACAAAAGGGAGCACTTTAATTTGTGTTTTGGCTCCCAAGAGGGCATATAAGCATGTGTGTTATTGGCTCCCAGCCAAAGGGGCAGATTGGTTTAGTTTCCAATCAGGAGGGCATTTCAGACATTGTTTTGGCTCCCAAGAGAGCAGTTTATCATATTTTAACTAGTAAAAGGCACAAATTAGAGTAGAAAAACCAAGGGGGCACTTCAATTTGTGTTTTGGCTCCCAACAGGAGGGCATTTCAGTATGTGTTTTTCTTTCACTTCCAAGTAAAGGGGCAGATTAGTGTGTTTTGCCAATCAGGTGAGCACTCCAGACTGTGTTCAGGCTCACAAGACGGCACTTGCTCATATATTTTGGCTCCTAAGAGAAGAGTTTACCATATTTTAACCAGCCAGTGGCAAAGATCAGATAAGGACAACCAAGGGAGCAATTTAATTTGTGTTTTGGCTCCCAAAAGGGTGCTTTATCACATCTTTTGGCGTGTAGGAGAAGTGCGTGTAGGACTATGTTTTAGCTCCCAGTCAAAGGGGCAGATTAGTTTGGTTTCCCAATCAGGAGGGAACTTCATACTTTGTTTTGGCTACCAAGAAGGCACTAGCCCACGTATTTTGGCTCCCAAGAGAGCAGTCGATCATATTTTAACCCATCAAAGGCACAGCTTACAGTAGGACAACAAAGACAGCACTTTAATTTGTGTTTTGGCTTCCAGAAGGGCACATTTTCACATGTTTTGGCTCCCAAGAAGAGGGTATATAAGCATGTGTTTTTCACTTCCAATCAAAAGGGCAGATTGGTGTGATTTGCCAATCAGGAGGGAACTTCATACTTTGTTTTGGCTACCAAGAAGGCACTCTAGACCAACCATGATTCCCAACCTGTGGGTGGTGGCCCTCTGGTGGGCCGTGGAGGTATTGCAAGTGGGCCGCGAAACCATTTCCAAAATGGTTTGATTTTATTGGAGTGTAATTATATAAAGATAAAAGGTCCAAAAGTACAAAATATAAAAAGATACAAATGTACAGAATGCCACTTGAAATAAAACTCAGTCAAGTTTTAAAGGAAATGGGAAAGCCCCACAGGTACCATGACCTGAAACATAACAACAACCTGAAATGTTATAAAAATAAATGTAATTAAACCCAATTTTTTAAAATTTTTTCAAAATTTATCAAAAGTGCTGAGCCTGAAATGTTAAAAAAAGAATATAGTAAAACCCAGAATGCAAAAAGTTGTTATATTTTGGGCAAGAAGTTTGTAGGTTTTTGGTTTAAGATCTGTCTTATTAAGGACAAGTTGTTATATTTTGAGTCTTTGTTACGTTTGGGATTGTTGGTATGAATGGGGTTTTAAAAAGGCGTCATATAGCTGCCATTCTTATTGGGTTGGGGGTGGGCCTCAAACATTTTTGAGCTTTACAAGTGGGCCTTGAGTTGGAAAAGGTTGGGAACCACTGCTCTAGACTTTGTGTTGGCTCCGAAGAGGGAATTTATGCACGTGTTTTGGCTCCCAAGAGGGCAGTTTATCAAATTATAACCAGCTAAAGGCACAAATTAGAGTAGGGCAACCAAGGGGGCACTGCAATTTGTGTTTTGGCTCTAAAGAGGGCACTTCAGCATAGTTTTGAAGATCAAGTCTTCATGCTATTTATCTTCCAAGGAAACACTTAAGTGTACTTTGGCTCCTTAAAGGGCAGCCGAGCGCAAAATCTGACTCCAAAGTGGGCACTTTAATGCAAGTTTTTCATCAATTGGGCCATGAAGGGAGGCACAAAGGTATGTCAGAGGAACCTTCTGGAAAAGGAGCTCTGACTCCGACTACCTGGACGTTTCGTTTCTTTGTAAAACATATGAAAGTCGTCAGTTCTGCATACACAGGTTGCTTAAATTAACCATGCTGTATATTTCTGTGGAGGGAAAAGACTGATACAGCTGAGATTACTGAGACAGTCTCCAGTACCCCCTACTGGTCATGACTGGAACTACAGTTATGTAATTTCTACACCTATAAAGTCAGGAAACAATGGCTTTATTTATTTCTTTTACTTCATTATTCTTTACCTCCACTTTCCCCAGATGACAGGATGTAACTGTTACTATTCAGTTTGAGATTTAGGTGGATTAAATGTCCTCAGAAACACTTTTTTTGGTACAGCACTGCATAAAGACAAATAATAAATGATTTAAATAATCTATCACAGCTGGTAACAGTATTGCAATGTGAGTGAAAAATCAAACTATACATGAAGAGATAAGAAAATACAGGTTGTGCTGGAAAAGGTGCCATAATATTTAAAAAATGACCTTTAAAAAGGATGAAACTTCGCTCGTCTGTGAAATGAAAACATCACTTTTCTGTATTTTGTATCTAAAGATTTATTTCACACATGGTTGAAGACTTTCAGAGCAAACGACAGGTGTGAGTGAGTGTATGAAAAAGAAAGATTTCAAGGTTTTAATCTCTCTCACACGCACGATTCAAAGGCTGTAAATTCTATAGGTGGGTGTGCACTGAGATTTATTCTGCAGTTGTAACTTTAACAGCTAAATAAAATGTTTTTTAACAATCGTGGAAAGGAATCTAAGGACCTTGAGATGTGCTAGTTTTGCCTGTTTTGATCAAATAAAGACAGGATTGATGCGTGAAGCTGTGCACTTTATGTGAAGCATCCATCACAGAAGGCGCTCAGATGTTCTTTAGAGGTTTTTACACTTCTGCACTGAATTCCTGAGAAAGCTCAGGCCTGCCAGCTCCAGATCGCTCGATACCTTCCCACACCTCCTGCTCCTTCTCTAAGCTGTCTGTCTCTCTTCACAGTTTTTTTTTGTCTCCCAGTCTCTCTCCTCACTCTCTCCAACACGCATCAAACTTCACACCTCGGTAACATCCCTGAAGCTCCAATCCTCCAACACAGATGCTGAGAATAAAAGCAAGAGATAGGAAAGTACCCACTCTTAGCTGATTGAATAACTATTAAACATAAGAGCGGACACTTAACAGGTGATAAAATGCAAAGAAAGTGCATGAAAATGTAAGGATAAAGTTGGGTAAACCGTAAGAAATCTGGCATTTTAAAGGTTCTCATGTTGGGTGACACTTTACAATAAGGGTCCCTTCATTAACATTAGTTAATGCATTAAAAAGCAATTAAATAATGTGTAAATGACCATTATAATGTCTCACCCAACATCAACTAACATTTTAGTTCATGCATAAAAAAGCAGTTAATTATTCTTAAAAGGGTTTTTTAATGTGTTTTTTAATTGTTTTTACTTGTGTCTTACTCTGTAGCACTTTGAGATTGTCTAAATGTAAAGTGCAACACAAATAAAATGTTTTATTTTTTATTATTATTATTATTATTATTAATAATAATTAATGTCTGCAGCTCAGAGCATAGTGGTCACTACAGTGAACACCTATTTAAAACTTATTTACTCCTAAATTCAATGGTTCATGTGGTGGAAATTCATATTAACCTGTGTCAGGATATTTTTATTCATCTGAAAAAATGTTTTGGATTCTTTTCCGAAAAAAAAAAATCTTTTTTAAAAAGTTATAACCAAACATTTGAGGGTAAAACAGCGTAATAACTATAAATTATTCAGTGTTAAAATGGATGAAAGAGAGTTAAAATGTTTCACAAAGCATTAAAAAAAGATTATTCATGAAATTACCAAAAGAAAAGAAGTCAAACAAAATAATTAAGTCATATTTACATTAAGTTCACACTGTTTTAAGTTGAATGCTCAGTTACAAACATTGGAAAAAAAAAAAGTTTTTTTTTTCATGCTTTAAGACAAATAAAAACACTCAAGGGAAAAATCCTGACACTTACTTTCATAATTCATGCATCAGAGTTAATTAATTCATTATTAAGCATTAATAAAAGTTACAAATTGTAATTAATAATCCATATGTACGCATTAATAATTATTAACTAGTGACTGTTTATTTATACCCATCCAAGTAACATGTACAGTATTAGCTGCAGATTAGTGGACGTATTTGGCAGCTGTTACTTAAGTTTTATTTATCCCAAAGTAACACCATTGGTAAATGATTATAATTGGGATTATTAGGTTATACTAAAACCTCATTTAATAATTCTTATTAATGTGACAAGTTNTACAGCACCTTTCAAAAATAAACTACAGACAAGCAAAAACATTTAAAACAGCCAAACATAAAAACACGAACAAAGAAATCAACAAAACAATATACAAATCTAAAAGAAGAAACAGCCAGAAAATTAAACCCAGACTGTATTTCAACCCAAGCAACTAAAAAAATCAGCCACAAGAATCAAGACAAAAAGGACCAAAGATGTTAAATGATGGTTCAGTTCATTCACCCAGATGATTCATTCATTTTGAACGAATCATTCACGAACGACACATCACTACTAGTTTTGTCTGAAGTTGTCGCCAAATGAAGCGTTTCCATTCTTAGCATGTGCTTGCGTTCCTGCAGTGATTGTAACCTTTTCGCTGCTCTTTCTTCCATTTATCTCACTTGACCTTAAAACATCGTAGCCGTGTCATCACAGATCTGTTATAAATCGAAAACAGTGGGTTAAGCAGCCAGACCGAGCGTCTGACTCTACAGGTCAAAGGTCAGTTTAGCATCTTTGCTGCCGTGACCTCCTCAGCGGCGGTGACTGACAGCATCACGAAGAGATGCTCGGGGCCTCGAGAGCTGATGTTCAACCAAGGAAGACAGGCAATCACACAGCTCCTGCAGGGATAAACAGTGTGTGTGTGTGTGTGTGTGTCTCAGGTCTGGCTGCTCTCCAGCGCTCAGGGCTAATGGAGAGCTAATGTCCCTGGCGTGCCCTTGTTTGAGCTGCTAAATACAGGAGGATGAGAGGAGAGCCTTCGCCTGCTTCAGCGTGACACAGTCTGCAGTTTTGAATCACTGCTCTCATGTGTTCACAACACTTCCTCTGTGTGTGTGTGTGTGTGTGTGTGTGTGTGTGTGTGCTTCATGAATCAGCACTTCAACAATCCGCACGAGCAATTTATTCCATTGATCTTCACCTGTTGCTGTTTTCAAACGGAGGAAATCAATCAGAGAATATCAAGTGTTTGTGTTGTTTTAACTCGTCTTTGATAAAATCAGCGTCACCTGGTTGTTCACCGTCCCTCTTAACCAATCATTTCTCTCCGTTCTTTGTCTCTCTCTCTCTCTCTCTCTCCGCGTCAGTTGGCGAAGGCGTAAACTTGATCCCCATGGACCCGAACGGCCTGTCCGACCCGTACGTGAAGCTCAAGCTCATACCTGACCCCAAGAACGAGACCAAGCAGAAGACCAAAACCATCCGCTCCAACCTCAACCCCAAGTGGAACGAGACCTTTAGTTTGTGAGTCAACGTCCTCACCTCTGTCCACAAACCACATGTTTTTAAGTACATAATAAGATGTTGATCACTTTAAAGGACCATTCAACATAATTTCAAACAGTTGTACCACTCTGTCATATCTATATCTATGGGTCAATGACAAAAAGAGGGTCTAAAAACGTATTTTTAAAAAGTTCTTTGAAAGTGGATAAAAAACATATTTCTGAGAGAAGAATTATGTTTTCTAACAGATTTCAGTAGTGACCAACATTTCAAAGTTTTTAGGTTCATTATTTTTTAGTATTTTTAATTTAAGCACCCAAAAATGTCAGGTGGCGCAACCAAATATATGAAAATATATTTATATGTTCCTGTTATTTTTTCTGTGTGAAATTATTGACAAGTATCTCTCAAGTGTCTGTAGTGACTCATACATTTTCATCATGTGTGTTTCATTTCTTTTATTTGTGACTAAGATAAATAATTTGATGTTAAAATAACATTTCACATTATTACATTGGTTGTACCACCTGACATGGAAATTGTTCCAGTCACCAATGAAGTGAAAAAACCTTTTTTATCAGTATTTCAGAGAAATCTACAAACTTTTCCACTTGGTCACAAATGTCATTTGGGCTCCTCTGGCTGATGCAGTTTCCTGTTTCCTGTTTTATTCTCTTCACTTTAAAATAAAAGTCTAATGTTACGGTTGCACCACCCTGACATTTGACAAGGTGAAAATTACGGGACAAAAGTTTTTTACATTTNATTTCTCAACAGCTTTAAAATTCTTTTTATTTGCAAAGAATGTTTTATTTAAAAAGGTTCAAGCATAAAATAATGCCACTGTATTTTTAATTTCCATTTACAATAACTGACATTCAATTTTTAGAGTTTAATTACTGTGGATACTTGTCAGGACGGTTGCACCACCTGACATTTTGGGGGTTTGAGGAACCAAAACACAAAAAAACATGTTATATTTTAATAGTTTAAAGATGTGTTCAAATAACACAGGTTTCATAGAATAAAGAAATACATGTGATGAAATACTCAATTCATGATGGAAGGAAATATTGCACTCGGACATCTGTTAATCCATCGATCGATCCATTTTACTATCTGTCCATCCATTAATCCATAATATCCATCACATTATCCATCCACCCATTCATTCATTAATCCATCACATTATAATAATGATGATGATAATAATATATTTTATTTATACAGGGCTTTTGAAGAACTAAAAGATGCTTTACATAGTTAAAAATAACAGTACATTACACAAAGAAATATGAAAAGACAGCAACAGCATAGAAAAACAAGACAGTACATTCAAAAGAACTGAAAATTACAATCATCTTTCCATCCATCCATCTTTTGTCTGTTTCCCTCCTCTTTTCTTTGTTTTGTTTGCTGGTGACTGATCAGACTTTGAGCAGCAATTTAAAGTTTTCACAAAACAGTTTTTAACTCCTGAAAGAATCAGAATCTTAGAAATCTGCCTCACAGTAACAGGTGGAGGAAAAATTAGCTTTTTGATTTAACAAGTTTATTGTTCTACTATATGTCCACTACTGTACTTTACTTTAGTTCAGTCCTTACACAATAACACATATTGTGGTGTTATTTAAACGTCCTTTTTTGATGATGATGATGATGATGTTCACAGTAAGCTGAAGCCGTCGGATAAGGACCGCAGGCTGTCGGTGGAGGTTTGGGACTGGGACCGAACCACCAGGAACGACTTCATGGGATCCCTTTCTTTTGGAGTTTCAGAGCTGATGAAAGCTCCCGTCTGTGGCTGGTAACGCTCACTTCTGATTGGCTCTCGTGTGTTTGTTTGACTCCAGACGATCCAATGATTGAATCCTAAAATAACGGAGTAAACAAAGAAGAAGTGGATGAACAAAGCTGCTGGTTTTACTCTAAATCTCTGTTTTTTTTTCCAGGTATAAGCTGCTGTGCCAGGAGGAAGGAGAATACTACAACGTTCCCATCTCAGAGGAGGACGACGGAAACGAGGAGCTGAGGCAGAAATTTGAGGTGAGGATTCGGAACAAACGGTCACTGACTTAATGTTGTGTCTACAGTGGAAATCTGTGGGTTTTAAGCTTTAATTTTGGTTTATTTAGAGCAAAAAGGTTAAACTATAGACTGTTTTAAACTCTGAAGAGCTGCTAAGTTTGACTTTCAAACGCATATTTTTGACTTATCTCATAACTTTGACTATTTTCTCAAAATTTGACTTTTCTATCTCATGACTTTGTTTTTTTTATACCAGAATTTTGACTTTCCTGTGTCAAAATTTGACTTTATTGTCTTTAATAAATTGACTTTTTATCTCGTTACTTTGACTCTCTTTTTTCAAATTTTGACTTGTATCCCAGATTTTAACTTTTTAACGCCATTGACTTATTTGACTTAAAGTGAAAAAAATTGACTTCTTTCTCTAAGTTGTAACTTTTCATCCCAGATATTGATTGTACATATTTTTAATAAATATGACTTTTTATCATATGACTTTGACTTTGCTCAAATTTTGACCGAATTGTCTCAAAAACATTGAATTTTTAACTCATTACTATGACTTTTTTTAATCAATTTTTTTTAAATATTTTTGACTTTTAAATTCAAAGTATTGACTTTTTGAACTCAAAATATTGACTTATTTGACTTTAAAGTGAATAAATTGACTTCTTTCTCTTATATGTAGCTTCTTGTCCCTGATATTGATTATACTTTTTTTTTTTAAACAAATATGACTTTTTATCTCATGACTTTGACTTTGCCATCATTTTATATCAGAGTTTTGACTTCACTGTCTGAAAATTCTGACTTTATTGCCTTGAAATATTGAAGTTTTATCTCATCACTTCGGCTTTTCTTGTCAAAATTTTAACTTTTTACTCGTAGTTTTGACTTTTAAACTCAAAATATTGACTTTTAAACTCAAAATATTGACTTTTCCCCCTGAAGTTTGACGAGTAACCTCAACATTGTGACTTATCTTATAACACTGACTGTTTTCCCATTATTTGCATCACTTTGTTGTTTCAAAATTTGTCCTTTTTATCTTGTGACTTTGCCCTATTCATCAGGATTTTGACTTCACTGTCTCAAAATTTTGACTTTATTGTCTTGAAATATTGACGTTTTACCTCATGACTTCGTCTTTCAGGTCATGATTTAACTTTTATTGCAGAATTCTAACATATAACGTATTTTCCGCACTATAAGGCGCACCTTCAATAAATGGCCTATTCTAAAACAGTTTTCATATATAGGGCGCATAGAATAGAAGCTACAGTCGTGGCTGGGGTTGCGTAGAGCTGCACTAAAGGGAATGTCAACAAAAAAAATCAGATTAGTCAGTCAAACTTTATTAATAGAATATAAACCAGCATTCTCACAACTCCGTTCACTCCCAAATAAAAATGAATAAACAGCTGTTTTATGTTTTTCCCGAGGTAATGTCAGTGACGTAGTGTTTTCGAGACACAGTTCTTTCAACAACAGCAAGTTATAACAGATAGTGCAACATTTTTATCAGATAGTGGAGGGAAACGTTTCTGAGATTCAGTAAACACGTAAAAGAAACAGTCTGATACCGTTACGGTAAATCAAATGTTAATGCAAGCACAATATAATGACGCTCGAAATAGTGCAAAGCAATAACAGTATCTCAACGTTGTCTCTTACAAAGAGTCATTTTGGGGTCTTTACGCACACAAATAGTGTGGGACTTCACTCTCTATCGTTCTTACCGCTGTTACTTTGGCGACGCCTCTTGACCACGGCAGCTACGATTAACCAATATTAATTCATATTGTTACCAGCAGGAGCCTCCCCCTTTAAGGAGGTGGCATTATGGGTAGTGTATGCACGTGTGTTTGTGTGTGTGCGTGTGACGTCGTTGTAGTGGAGACTGAGGCTGTTTTCCAAACCACCTACTACTCTAGCGATGCCTACTACTTCTGCTGAAATTCAGTATTTAGTAGGCAGTATGTGAAAACTTGGTAGATCTGTAGTAAACTACAAGTTCCCGGATGTTTCTACTGATCGGAGAAAATTTCTCAGTCTGTAACGGACCAGTCTACCTGGCGTACTGTTTCCCACAATGCACGGCGCTAATGGCGTTTGTCAGTTTGGGGGCGCTCAGGTTGAGGTGAATTACTGACACCTACTGGAATAAATCAGCTCAACTACAACACAACAACAAAAATGTGAAACGGTCCCAGAGATAAAAGTGAAGTGACAGGAAAGAAACAGCGGTAAATCTGCTCACTTCATCATGAAAGAGCTGTTTACTTTTACTAAATTCATTAAAGCCCCTAAATCATTTATCACTTTTTATTTTACACTAACAGCCTACGTGGGTAATGTGGACGCAGTTTTTACACCAGCTGTAAAAATAAAAAGTCAGTTGGTTTCAGATTTATTTTCAATACACGATAACTTTTGGTGCAAGATAAAAAATCAAATATGGCGATTTTGCTGTATTTTATACCTTTACAAATGTGATAAAATCGGGACTCTTATCTCTCCCTGAATTTGTTGTTTTTCTAAATGAATTAAAAATGTTCCTTGAACCACTAAAATAATGAAAAAACCATAACAATTCTCAAAAAAATGTACAACTTCCTTCACATGCTTAATTTCATTTATTTATTTTCCTTTGTATCTCATTGACATCTAATTTAACTTATCTACTTTTATTGCTCCTGTAACTTCACCACTGATTGATGTGGTGAATTAATGACTGAAATGCCAAATGTACTCATGGTTTACTTATGATGAAATTAAACATTAGAAAAAAAACCATCAGCTCCACTTCCTGAAATCCAGAGTAGTATACGACTAAACAGGTCCAACAAAACAGTCATACTACATACTACATGTGGAAGTAGTAGGTAGTTGGCAGTTTGGAAAACAGCCAGAGTGGCATGTTGTGTGCGGGTGTGGGGGATGTAAGGCCGTTGAATGAGAGCAGAGGGGAAATGTAACATTTGTAAAGAAAAAGAAGATGAATGAAGTCCCGGTTCCACTCAAGAAAACCTGACTCCGTCTCCCTGAGTGAAGGTGAATATTAGAACAGTCGACACAACGAGCCGAGTCAGGTAATAACTTCATAACCAGCGGCTCCAAACCACGGTTAAGAGTCAGGAGGCTGGGGCAACAATATATAAGGCGCACTGTCAGCTTTTGAGAAAATTGAGGGCTTTTAGGTGCGGCTTATAGTGCGGAAAATACGGTAGTCACAAAATTTTTGCTCAATACTGACCAAGAAAATTCTCGACAGCGTTCACAACCGAGTTGAAAAGAGGAGTAAGACTTTATTTCTGCAGTTTGTCTGTAAAAGTTCATTTCCACTTCAGCATTTTCTGTATTAAAGTGCAGCACAGACAGTCAGAATAAACTTGATCGTTTTATAAAATCCCCTCAGACGTAATTTTATCACCAAAGATGAAGACGTGTTCGCTCGCTGTAACTAAAGTCAAACTTTTTCTCTTTCTCTCTAACTTGACTAACTCCTGTGTTTGTCTGAAAATGTTTCCTTCTGTTTTTTTCTCTGATTTCTCTGATTTCTCTGACCTCTGCTTAGTTTTCCTCCCTCCCTCCCTCCCTCCCTCCCTCCCTCGTTTCCTTCCCTCCTTCCTCCTGTGAGCGTGATGATGATGGTGAAGAGAGTAAAAACTGAACAGAAGCTTCTTCACCTCCGTGTCACGTGGTCATTTTTAACACAAGAGTTTCTCTCTTTCTCTCCCTCTTTTCCTCCCCCTCTGCTCTCAGGACTGCCAAATTAACTTTAATCTAAAGGTAGCCCTCTCCTCCTTTCTCCTCCTCTCTCCTTCCCTCCTTATCTCTCGTCTCCTTTCCTCTTCTCCCAAGTTTTCTCACTTTCCTCTCTTCCTGTCTGTTGTCTCCTTTCTTCGATTTTCCTTTTCTCTCCTCCCCTCTGCTTTCCCCTTCTTTCCTCTCTTCCTCTTCCCCCTTTCTTTTTAAGTTTTTAAATGCTTCTCTGCTCTTCTGTCTACACATCCTCAACTCTTTCTCTCATCTCCTTGACTGTTTTTCTTTTCCTCCCTCCTTCTCCTCTTCTTTTCCTTCTCTTTCTTTCTCTTATATTCTTATATCAAATCTTCTTTTCTCTTCGATTTTTCTCTTCCCGTCTTTCTTTTCTCCCTCTAATTTCCTTTTTTTCTCCTTTATCTGCTCTTCTCTTCCACTCTTCTTTTTGCTTTTGCTCTCCAGTCTTCTCTTCTCTTCTCTTCTCTTCTCTTCTCTTCTCTTCCACTCTTCTTTTTGCTTTTGCTCTGCAGTCTTCTCTTCTTTTCTCTTCTCTTCTCTTCTCTTCTCTTCCACTCTTCTTTTTGCTTTTGCTCTCCAATCTTCTCTTCTCTTCTCTTCTCTTCTCTTCTCTTCTCTTCTCTTCTCTTCTCTTCTCTTCCACTCTTCTTTTTGCTTTTGCTCTCCAGTCTTCTCTTCTCTTCTCTTGTCTTCTCTTGTCTTCTCTTCCACTCGTCTTTTTGCTTTTGCTCTCCAGTCTTCTCTTCTCTTCTCTTCCCTTCTCTTCTCTTCTCTTCTCTTGTCTTCTCTTCTCTTCTCTTCAACTCTTCTTTTTGCTTTTGCTCTCCAGTCTTCTCTTCTCTTCTCTTGTCTTCTCTTGTCTTGTCTTCTCTTCTCTTCTCTTCTCTTCTCTTCTCTTCTCTTCTCTTCTCTTCTCCTCTCTTCTCTTCTCTTCCTTCCCATTTTCCTTTTTTCTCTTTTCTTGTTCATTTTCTCTCCTCTCTTCTCTTTTCATTTCCTCTTTTGTTTCCTTGTCTTTCTTCACATTTTCCCTTTTTCCCGTTTGTCTTTTTTCTTGTTCTCCACTTTTCTTTTCCCTCCTCCTTTCCTCTTCTTCTACTGTCTTCGTTTTTTTGTCTTCTTTTCTTATCTCTTCTTTCTTCCTCCCTCTCATTTCCCTTCTTTTACAGTTCTTTCCTTATATTCTCCACTCTTCTCTTCTTTCCTTCATTCTTCCTCCATCTTCTCATCAAGTCTTTTCTTTTTTTCTGTCCTTCTCTCATATTCCCGTCTCTTATCTTTTGTCTTCTTTGCCTTTCATCCATTTTCCTCTTTTATTCCTTGATTCTCAACAACTCTTCTATTCCTCCTTTTTTCTCTGTTCTTCTCTTCTCTTCACCTTCTTCCTTCTTAATTCTTTTACCCTCCTGTCTCTTTTTTCTTTTCCTCCTTTCTGTTCCTTTCCGGTCTCGTCTTATTGTGGTGAAAATCTTCCTCCATCCTTCTTCATTTCTCATCATTCGTGGTGAAAAAAACAAATTTACTAACAATTTTCCTCCTGAGCTGGTTGTTGTTTTTTTCTTATTTTTTTTCGAAACATGAGGTGAAAAGAAGAAAAAGGAGACTCTTTTATGTCTGAGATAAAAACATGAAGTCTTGACCTTGAATAAAAAATGAGAGAAAATTTGAGGATTGTTAGTAAAAAAAACAGTTTCTGTGTTTTCATCCATCTGCATGTTTGTCTTCACGTGTTCAGTGTGTGAAGCTGCATTTTAAACCTGGGAGTAAAAAAAACATCTTTTATCTATTTTTCAACTTGTTTAAGATTTACCCTCCAAATAATAATAATTAAAAAAAAATTATCCTGGATCAGATGAGTTTCTAAGGAAGTGTAGAGATTTGGATTGGTGTGACCACTAGGTGTCAGTGTTGAGCTGAAAACATCCTGTGAAGGGAACAGTGAGTGTGTTTTCATGTGTGTGAGTGTTTGTGCAGAAATGAAGTGGCTTTCTTCATCTGTAAGGAAATATTTTTGTTAAAGTTCCAGCCAAAAATTTGCAGTTTTAATTTCCTCAGAGAAGCACAGGAGGGTTTTTACTTGAGCAAGATGATAATATCTGTGTCACTTCATCCTGGTGTCGACTTTCTGTGTGTGTCCGTGTGCACCTGCCGGGTTTGTCAGATCAGCCGTCAAAGGTTTAAAAGTCTGGTTGTTGATCCGTGAGTCGGGGCCCCCCCTCTGTGGGCCCCCTCTCCTTGTGGTTTCAGGACCAAGCAGTTGAGGAAGACTCTGATCAGGTGCGTCTGAAAGGAAAGAAGTAAGGTTGCTGTTCGCTCGCTCGCTCGCTCACTCGGCTCGGTCAGGCTACTTTCACTGGCTAAAGCTTCCAGGTGTGCTGTGATCTGCTGCCTCTGGTCTGCTCTGCTCTGTCTGACCTTTCAGTGATGCCATTAACCAAACTAAGATGCTCAGCGTACCAAGTCTCAGGGTCCACCTTCACATGTTGACTCTGACAATAAACAAAAAACAAAGAAAGAGTCTGAATTGGGTTGGAAAAAAACGAGAAGAAACATTTTTGTCCTGTTGGGACTTGAGCTTCTTTTGTCAGGAAACACTGATCATGTCCAAAAACTGATGAATCATTTCTGTTTAAAGACTCTGTGAGGACTTTAGAAGTGATACAGGTCTGCATAATTAGACAAACTTTTTCAATTTTTTTGAAATTTCTCCTAAATTTTTGGACAATTGGGTGAAAATTATCACACAATTTAATTTCAGTGATGTCCGATTTTAACCATAAGTGGGTCATAATCGGTGAAATATCCTCCAAATTTAAAGGTAAGTTGATGACAATTAGCAAAATAATATATATTTTAGACTAAATCACAAATCACAACAATATGTTTGGAGAATTATTCCAACATCAATGGATAAATAGCTGCCAAATTTTTAAAAACATTTAGCGTAACATGAGGTTGGGTTCATGGTTTCCTGTAATTATAATTACCTTGGAAATAAATATACAATATGCAGTCGATAATCAGCTATTTATTTTATATAGTTTTACCCAGTTCTTCAGTACCAAGTTTGTTGATATGCATGACTGAGATCACATGCAAAAAAAAAAAATCAAAATGGCAAATGGAGAAGATCTGGACATGGAGTTAAAATATGCTACATGATGGCTTTTACCTAGAATATCAACGAGCAGCAGTTCTTGTATAAAGACCATAGAGGCAACCGCATACCAGTGGTGTGCATAGAGGGGGGACAAAGGGGGGAATAGCCCCCTTTTATGACCCATTTGTTGACAAATGTGTGCTAAATTGCCCTTCCAAGCTCCAAAATATGCACCAAAGTGAGCTAAAATATGCTAAAGTACCCCCTTAGTGGCAAAACCCCATGCTGAAAAACTCTTTAGGGAGCCAAAACATAAGCTATTGTGCCTTATTGGGGGCAACAACACGCATTTAATTTGGTTGCTTTAGCAAAAATCAAGCTGCAATACTCGCACCCTAATTAAGTTCCCGTTTACTCCCTTAAATCCCTGCTAATTTACATAAATTCCTGTGAAGGGTTTCCCATTTACCTGGAATTTTGCAAACCTATGAAAGGATGTGTGAAATGTGGTGCACAGAAAAAAAGATTCATACTTTTTTTTACTACGCATGGCATTCGTTGGCGTCCATTCCCAAACTGCAGGGGGCGGTGTATCGCAAACAAGCTCTAAACTAGAGCAGAAGAAGTCCGCTTTTGTTTAAACTGTTTACAACATTATTTTTTTTGCCTAGTCCTCTTTTCTGTAGAGTGTGACGACGAGAAACACTCATCACACAGTTACCATATTGATCTCTATTTGATGAATCAAAGAAATGCCTGTTTTTTTGCACTTTGACAACAAGTAAAAGGCAAGATGTGTTGTTTTTCTTGAGGTGAAGGGTGTTTTGGGTGTATTTTGCAGTAATAGAGGACAATGGAGCTGGACTGTCCGACAGAAAGGACGTTAGAGTAGAAGCTGAATAGGAGAGTGATAGAGCATGGGTCAAATTAAAGTACACTATGAATTGAGTTAACTGAATTTGTATATGGGTCAATGACAAAAAGGGGGTCTAAAAACTTATTTTTAAAAAGTTCTTTTTTTTTAAGTATTTTTAATTTGAGCACCCAAAAATGTCAGGTGGCACAACCAAATATATGAAAATATATTTATATGTTCCTGTTATTTTTTCTGTGTGAAATTATTGGCAAGTATCTCTCAAGTGTCTGTAGTGACTCATACATTTTCATTTTGTGTGTTTCATTTCTTTTATTTGTGAATAAGATAAATAATTTGATGTTAAAATAACATTTCACATTATTACATTGGTTGTACCACCTGACATGGAAATTGTTCCAGTCACCAATGAAGTGAAAAAANCTTTTTTATCAGTATTTCAGAGAAATCTACAAACTTTTCCACTTGGTCACAAATGTCATTTGGGCTCCTCTGGCTGATGCAGTTTCCTGTTTCCTGTTTTATTCTCTTCACTTTAAAATAAAAGTCTAATGTTACGGTTGCACCACCCTGACATTTGACAAGGTGAAAATTACGGGACAAAAGTTTTTTACATTTCTCAACAGCTTTAAAATTCTTTTTATTTGCAAAGAACGTTTTATTTAAAAAGGTTCAAGCATAAAATAATGCCACTGTGTTTTTAATTTCAATTTACAATAACTGACATTCAATTTTTAGAGTTTAATTACTGTGGATACTTGTCAGGACGGTTGCACCACCTGACATTTTGGGGGTTTGAGGAACCAAAACACAAAAAAACAAAATAACACAGGTTTCATAGAATAAAGAAATACATTTGATGAAATACTCAATTCATGATGGAAGGAAATATTGCACTCGGACACAAAAAAAGGGACGTCACGTCATTGACCCATGTAACAGTAGCACTGGGTAACTAATTATAAATACATTACCTCTTATAAGTAGTCAAACAAACTAAATGAAAAGTCCTCACTGAGCCTTTAATCACTCATAAGTCCAAATTCACACATTTATATTTGTGACTTTCTGTCAGCAAGCTTGACTTTTTGCAGTTGGAAACCATTTCCCTGGTGTGTTGCATGAGGTTGTGGATTTCCCGACATTACATCGAGGCTCAGCATGAGTTTGGATCTGTGTTTTTATGTCTTGGCTGAGTTTGAGCAAAAACTGGTCCCGTCATCGAACCGAGGGAGGAAAAAACAAACAAACAAACAAACCAAAAAAAAATCTGTTTTTGTTGTTGAACCTTGAAGTTAAAGAAAGCTTGATGGAGCATCTTGTTGTACAGGGAGATCAAGCATGACACCGGCATGACTGCAGGAGGAGCGCTCTGTCGCAGACAAAGGTGCATGCATGTCTACGAGTCGCAGTGTTTTCTTTTCTCTAAGTGGAATTAATGTGTCAGATGAGTCACATAGAAGAGGTGATGTCATCAGAATGAATTAACACGTGTCGGATATTGAAATATGTCACATTTGTAAGAGCTGAGTATGTCGGTCGCACCCATGAAAAATTTGACAAACTTTAATAAAAAAAATGTTTGGCATTAGCGATGAAGATTCTGCAAATTTTTCATGGGTGCAACCTAAATTTCTCGTGCTAAATCTAAAGAAAAATGTGGATATCAGCTTCACTTAGACACACACAGTTTTCTTGGCAAACATCATCCATTAAACATGCAAAAGAAATATTTTACAAAAGTTTTTAACATGTCAAATGGAATTTATGATCAAAAATATTTTAGTTTTGTACAGAAACCCTTAACTCTCTGATGCATGAATTATAAAAGTCAGTGTCAGGATTTTTCCCTTAAGTGTTTTTATTTGTCTTGAAAAATGAAAAAAAACTTTTCAAAAAAAAAAAAAAACTATAAACATTGACTCGTAAGTTGTATTTTGTCACACTTGAATTACATTTACACTGAAAAAACCAAATCGAATAAAGGAAAAAAGAAAAAAAAAACCATTAAAGTACTTATTAGAAAAAAAAATTAAGAGAAAGTAGGTAAAATTGTGACTTATTAAATATCAAATATTCGAAAAAGTGGATGTAATGTTTGTCTATAAGTTTTTAAAAACATTTTTTCAGGCCCTAAGAAGAATAAAAATATCCTGACACAGACTAATATGAATTTCCACCACATGAACCATTGAATTTAGGAGTAAATAACTTTTAAACAGGTGTCCACTGTAGTGACCACTATGCACCCCAGGGTTAAAGGTCATGATTTTCTACAAAAAATTTGCTCTGTTTTCTTGACTCTATGAATCATAGTATTAGTTAATGTGATTTGTGATGAATATTTTGATATTTTCCATTTTGACTAATGGGCCTCAAATGCCGGATTTTAAAGTGCAACAGTCAAATAGTCCTAAATTTTATCGAACGTTGACTTTCTGACACATTTCGGGGTGTTTAAGAGAATTACAAGGATCAATGAGGCAGAAAAGATTTCTCAGTTATTAACTGAGAGAACCCGAAATTCCACGCTGCTACTGAATGCATCACAGACACGGCCTCCGTAACATTCAGTCTACGTGCGTTACAGGATTTAAAGCCTGGATGGTTTGAGGGCGATTGAATTAAAGTATTGAGGCTTAAAAATTTGTTCTGTTATCTCTAGAAAAGACAATTCTGTTTCTGGAGATAATACAAAATAAAGAAGTTAAGAGGAAAACAATAGAAATGAAAGTGTCTAAATGAGTTATAAAAAAAAACGTTTGATTTTCACTGTCCATGTATCTAGTAAACTCATATCAAAATTAAAGATCCGCAAAAATGTGGGAGGAAATCCTGTAAATCCTCAAAATCTGACATTTAACTCAAGTTGCTGGATGTCCTGTGTGGGATTCACCATGTTCTGAATTAATTTTTGTCTTGTTATGATAGTTATGCACAAAAAAAAAAAAAAAAAAAAAAATCAGGGTTGTAGTTCGGAGTTACCTTGGAGTCTGTTTCTCTCATTTAGGGGGCGCTGTGGAGCCAAATTGGCACAGAAACACTGGATTCAGAACTATTTCAGTGTGATTACATTTTTTAACATGTTAAAGGCAACAAAATCAGGGTTAATTTTTCAAAAGAAATAAAGAAACAAAGCATAATCTTTTGGATTTGAGGTAAAATGTGAAGTTTCCATGGGGGTCCATTAACGCTTTTTGTCAAGAAAACGGAGCAATTTCATCATAGAATGTCATGGCCTTTAGGGGCGTCTACAGTTTTGTGCTTTTACCAACAAAATAAATATAAACAATAATCATCAGATATGAAGTTTGATCTGTTTGGATGGAGCCTCTTCATTTTCCTACAATGACCCTGCAGCCTCATTTCATCCCATTCATTTGAAAGTTTTATTTTTAAACAGTGTGAGTGTGTGAGTATATCAGGATGATCTCAAAGCAATAATATCCAAACATATTCAGTATTTTTGTGTCAGAGGAGAGTGTCTGACCTTTTACCTGAAGTGGAAGTTAGAAACCTGAGCAGCTGATCATTCCTTCACATCATAATTTCAGCAAAAATCACCGTTCAGGGTTGTGTTATTTGGTGTGAACTGAAGCACAGCTTGTTTGGTGTGTGCTGCTCAGTACCTGTTTTTTATTATTATTATTATTTTTTTTTTAATGGATGTCTAACAAAGCTCCTTTTGTGCCCTGAGTGCAGAAAGCCAAGCTCGGCCCGGGTAAGAAGGCGATCACTGAGACGGACGATGGACGCCCCGCCGAGTTACCTTCCAACATCCTGGACCAGGTCAAACTCAGCGACTTCTCCTTCCTGGCCGTTCTGGGAAAAGGCAGTTTTGGCAAGGTGAGGCCTCCAATGAGAAACCTGTTAAAACAAGAGATTAAAGCCGCAAGTGGCGATAAATGGGCAACCACAGCATGTGACTTATATTTGGGTCAATGACAAAAAGAGGGTCTAAAAACGTATTTTTAAAAAGTTCTTTGAAAGTGGATAAAAACATAAACAAAGACCAACATTTCAAAGTTTTGACGTTCATTATTTTTTAGTATTTTTAATTTGAGCACCCAAAAATGTCAGGTGGCGCAACCAAATATATGAAAATATATTTATATGTTCCTGTTGTTTTTTCTGTGTGAAATTATTGGCAAGTATCTCTCAAGTGTCTCATCACTGAGTATGTAAAAGTAAAACACACAAAGTAAAGAAAATAAACACTTATTCTATTTATTTTTGATGTTAAAATAACATTTCACATTATTACACTGGTTGTACCACCTGACATGGAAATTGTTCCAGTCACCAATGAAGTGAAAAAACCTTTTTTATCAGTATTTCAGAGAAATCTACAAACTTTTCCACTTGGTCACAAATGTCATTTGGGCTCCTCTGGCTGATGCAGTTTCCTGTTTCCTGTTTTATTCTCTTCACTTTAAAATAAAAGTCTAATGTTACGGTTGCACCACCCTGACATTGGACAAGGTGAAAATTACGGGACAAATGTTTTTTAAATTTCTCAACAGCTTTAAAATTCTTTTTATTTGCAAAGAATGTTTTATTTAAAAAGGTTCAAGCATAAAATAATGCCACTGTATTTTTAATTTCCATTTACAATAACTGACATTCAATTTTTAGAGTTTAATTACTGTGGATACTTGTCAGGACGGTTGCACCACCTGACATTTTGGGGGTTTGAGGAACCAAAACACAAAAAAACATGTTATATTTTAATAGTTTAAAGATGTGTTCAAATAACACAGGTTTCATAGAATAAAGAAGTACATGTGATGAAATACTCAGTTCATGATGGAAGGAAATATTGCACTCGGACACAAAAAAAGGGACGTCACGTCATTGACCCACTTGCCCTTGGCAGGCTAAAACATAATAAGTCCTTACAGTCGGGGTTCCCTTTAAGATTTCAAGTGCATCTTGAGGTTAACATGGGGGTCATGTACATCATTGTGTATAGGTTTTGTCCCTGGTCGTGATTATTCACTTTTCGTGCACATTTGGGGCATGTAGGCCGCTGTATTGATGCATGCTCCGGATTTGGCTTTGTCACTTGGGTCCAGGTTCAGGCCCTAATGAAGTCGTCTTACATTTCCTTTCTCTGGTTTCTGTCCGAAGGTGATGCTGGCAGAGATGAAGGCGACCGAGGAACTTTACGCCATAAAGATCCTGAAGAAAGACGTGGTGATCCAGGACGATGACGTGGAGTGCACCATGGTGGAAAAGAGAGTCCTGGCACAGCAGGACAAGCCGCCCTTCCTCACGTACCTCCACTCCTGCTTTCAGACTGTGGTAAGCCTCGTGGTCTCACACACACACACACACACACACACATGCCAGGACGACTCATTCGGGGTCAGAACGGATAAATTCAACAAGAGCTTGAGCCGAACAGATCAGTTGAGAGCACAAGAGGGTGAAAGAGAAACACACAGAGTCCAATTAGGTCGAGGTTTTGTCTCTGTGTGCGTGCGTGTCAGTGTGTAATGACTCTGACTAATGCGAAGTACAGACTGGACGACCGCAAGGCACAAGAGACACACACACACACACACATACGCACCCATGAACTGTATTAATTTCTGCATGTACTTCTGCTGCACTATATTCACCACCACAGTTATTGGTCTCAGGTCAGTGAAAGGAAGCAGAAAAAGTTTAATAATCCAAACACATGAAGGTGACTTTCATGACATTTGAAGACTGATTCGGTGTCTACAACATCAGATTCAATGTAATTTGTTTATAAAAGGTTAAATTTAACAGTGCAGAGCCTTGATTTCATGTTTGCCAACCATTTACAGGGAGCTGAGTATTTATTTTTCAACTGATAAACCTTTTTCTGGGGTCTCTGTTTTCATATTTCATTCCTCATAATGTGCCACACATCTTCAGACAGGTTCAGACAGGATGTGTTCAAAGCATTTTCTATTGATCAGAAACGCCTCATCAGTAGCAGCTGCAAAATTTCATCCATATTTAATGCGCATCAGTTACCCGGAATGAAGATGTATTGACCGAATATGTGAGCTGGGGTCAAAATCAAAACATCTGTGAAGCAGCGGAAGGACAATTTTGGGTGATGTTAGATTTTTTTTTCATCTTTTTCCTCTTTTTGCAATTGAATCTATAATATTTCACGATATGAAACTCTTGCAAATAGACTACAACGTGCCGGTAAAATGTTTTCAAAACCCATTACAGGGAGTATAAAGGATGAACTCGTATGTTTCCCAGCAAAGCTTCAATAATTCAGGTCTCAGAAACAGGCTCTGAGCGAGAAGACAAGAGAAAACGTGTCCCGAGTTCCCAGACGGTATCTAAAAAGTCTGTTCTTCATTCTTACAGTAAACGGAGCTTCACGTCTCTCATGTCAAACTAAAACAAACCCAGCAGCAGTTTGTTGAAAAGGCTTCCTGTTTTTCTTTCCTAAAGTTAGAAAGGTAAGAAGTTGGAAGTCCCTGGACAAATTATGAGCTAATACTCAACCAAAAAACTGGTCTGGACTGCAGGCAGGTCAGTCTAGTAGCTGCACTCTTCGACTACAGAGCCACGCTGTTGTAACAGGAGCAGAATGTGTCTTGGTTTCATTGTCTTGCTGAAATAATCAGGGACGTCCCTGAAAAAGACAAAGTGTCTTGGATGGCAGCAGATGTTGCTCCAAAACCTGTTTGTACATTTCAGCCAGTGGTGACGGCGTTTGTGTGTGTGTTGATGTCTGACTTTGTCTTTGCATGGTAGAGTTTGAACTGTCACTTGTAGATGTAGTGATGAACTGTGTTAACTGACAATGGTTTTCTGAAGTGTTCCTGAGCCCACGTGCTAATATCCCTTACACAATGATGTGGGTTTTTAATGCAGCGCCGCCTGAGGGGTCAAAGGTCACGGCCATTCAATGTTGGTTTTGGGCCTTGCTGCTTACGTGCAGAGATTTCTCCAGATTCTCTGAATCTTTTGATGATATTATGGACTGTAGATGATGAAATCCATCAATTCCTGCAGCTGGTCAAAGTTGAGAATCATTGTTCTTAAACTGTTGGACTATTTGCTCAACTCACGCAGTTGTTGACAAAGTGGTGAACCTGGCCCCGATCATGACACTCACCTGTTTCCAATCAACCTGTTCACCTGTGATATGATCCAAACAGCTGTTTTTTTCAGCATTTAGCAACTTTCACAGTCTTTTGTTGAACCTGTCCCAACTTTTTTGGAACGTGTTACAGGCATCAAATTCAAAATGAGTGAATATTTAAAGAAACAATAAAGTTCATCAGTTTGAACAATAAATGTCTTTGTAGCGTTTCACACTACGTACTAACTTCATTGGAATTAGAGTTATGTATTTCTGAAAGAGGTCAAACTGAACTTGAACAGCTGACGTCACTGGTTGCCTGTTTATAAATAGAAATACTTTCACTCACATTCACATTTTAAAATCATTGCGTACATTGTGATGTCTGAGATACTTCAATGCAAGAAATCCTCATTTAAATACAGCATAAAATTAATTATAATAGCTTGGTTAAAAGTGTTCATCTCTCTCTCAGCTCCAGGGTCAGTTCTCCTGTTTGTGGTTCACTGGCTTGAACTCGTCGTAGGGTCACTCATCCCTTCAGTCGACCTCTGTCTCCCCGTGTGATGTTTTCAAGTGATTTCCAAACACAGCGTCGGGCTAAACTTGTCGGGAGCTTCAAGGAACTGGCTGCTGGACAAAGAGAATCCGTCCTGACAGATGTCTGAAGTGCTTTGTTGTGGGCTTCGTAGGTCACCTTGTCAGGGAAAGTGTAGCAGGAAGGACTCAGACAATGAGGTTGGAGGAGGCAATAATGGAGAGTAGCCTCTGTTTCAAACACTGGCTGTGAATGTAAATGAAGGAGAGTGGGGTAACACTTTAGAAAATGTAGACCAGTGGTTCCCAATCTTTTTTGAGCTGTGACCCAATTTTTGTATCAGAGTTTCCCGGCAACGTCTTCTTTCTAGAATTTATCCCCGAGCTTTTGGTGCCCGCTCACTAACTGTCATAACCAGTGGAGATCGGGTCAATGACAAAAAGAGGGTCTAAAAACATATTTTTAAAAAATTCTTTGAAAATGGATAAAAAACATATTTCTGAGTGAAGAATTATGTTTTCTAACAGATTTCAGTAGTTGACCAACATTTCAAAGTTTTTAGGTTCATTATTTTTTAGTATTTTTAATTTGAGCACCCAAAAATGTCAGGTGGTGCAACCAAATATATGAAAATATATTTATATGTTCCTGTTATTTTTTCTGTGTGAAATTATTGGCAAGTATCTCTCAAGTGTCTGTAGTGACTCATACATTTTCATTTTGTGTGTTTCATTTCTTTTATTTGTGAATAAGATAAATAATTTGATGTTAAAATAACATTTCACATTATTACATTGGTTGTACCACCTGACATGGAAATTGTTCCAGTCACCAATGAAGTGAAAAAACCTTTTTTATCAGTATTTCAGAGAAATCTACAAACTTTTCCACTTGGTCACAAATGTCATTTGGGCTCCTCTGGCTGATGCAGTTTCCTGTTTCCTGTTTTATTCTCTTCACTTTAAAATAAAAGTCTAATGTTACGGTTGCACCACCCTGACATTTGACAAGGTGAAAATTACGGGACAAAAGTTTTTTACATTTCTCAACAGCTTTAAAATTCTTTTTATTTGCAAAGAATGTTTTATTTAAAAAGGTTCAAGCATAAAATAATGCCACTGTATTTTTAATTTCCATTTACAATAACTGACATTCAATTTTTAGAGTTTAATTACTGTGGATACTTGTCAGGACGGTTGCACCACCTGACATTTTGGGGGTTTGAGGAACCAAAACACAAAAAAACATGTTATATTTTAATAGTTTAAAGATGTGTTCAAATAACACAGGTTTCATAGAATAAAGAAATACATGTGATGAAATACTCAATTCATGATGGAAGGAAATATTGCACTCNAACTTTCAGAACTTCTGTTAACAGCCCTGCCCCCCCCCCAGAGCTGATTCAGCCTCCACTACATGTGAGAGAAAAGTCTCACTCAACTCGACCTCAGGCTCCTTGACCCTCCAGTTAAAATCAAACAGTTCAGCTTCTTCCAGTTTCTCTAACTTAAGTTTCATTACTTAACCCAACTTTATGTGATAAGAAGTTACTTTATGTGTATTATATTTCATGACATTATGTTGTATGATTTTACATGATGTGATGAACTTGAAGTAATGTTATGTTACGTTGAGTGTTGTCATTTCATTTTAATTTGGTGGTAACAATAGACTTATTTTCTTTACTTACTTCCCTTGCGTATGATTTTCAGTGATTTACGTTACAGTACGTTGCTTTACTTATCTTACGTTACTTACTCAGATAGAATCGCTCACTTAAATTGCTTTTCTGAAACACGTTTTATTAAGTTACTTCACGTGATGTGGCCTTTGTTGCTGGACGTTTTGTTGCTTGACATAATGTCTTGCTACTTACCTTACTTCACTTAGTTATGAATGATTTGCGTAACTTTACGTGACATAATGTGATGTGACCCTTTGTTACTTTACGCTATGTGAGGCGTAACATTGTGTGGCATTATATTGTGTTGCAGTGTAAATTACTGCACACCATATTATTGGGTGAGCTGATGTTAGTTTACATCATGATGCTTTATGATGCTCGTCTTACATGGGGTGACCTTTGCGTGGCATTTCATTGGGTGGCTTTGTGTTGTATAGCTTTGAGTTGTGTAGCTTTAGGTTGGGAAGTGTTAGGATCATTGACTGTATATAGAATGGACAGCGTGCTTCCGCCTGTCACCGTTCTACGTTTTTGAAGCCAAAAAACCCCGTTTCTCCAGCCGCCATTGTGCAGCCAGAGTCTGCGCAGTAGAGAATTTCCGGTGGAGCCAAGAAAAAAAGAGAAATAAAAATATTTTTCTTCTTCTTCAGAGGGTTTAGTCTCCTTTTGGCTCTTTCCAGAAGTTTCTTATATCCCCGATAAAAACTACTCACGAACGGCAGCTGTCAACTATCACAAAATGAAACTTATATCGCGGTTTTTAACGTCCAATAACTAATGAGAAACTAACTTCTCAGAAAAAAAAACACCTGAACACCATGCAGCCAGATGACATCATCATACTACCTTAGCGTAAGGATGAGAGAAACGTTTCTACCAGCATAGCATTAAAAAATTTCAAAAGGGCCGAGTATAGACCTTATGTACCCCTCCGCCCCGATATGACCTATACTGCAGCCAGACACCAGGGGGCGGGGCTTATGACCTATACTGCAGCCAGACACCAGGGGGCGGAGCATCTGCTGGAGGCTTCAGTTTGAGCCGAACGTTGTTACGTCCACTCATTATACAGTCTATGGTTGGGCAGCGTTACATTGCGTAGCGTTACGTTATCTTGTTTAGCGTTACATTTCTTGATGTAATGTTGTGTTGTTGCAAGTTGTATCACTGGGCCAGCTGATTTGGTAATATGTTTATTTACATTTCACTGCTTTACTTTTGAAAACGTTATGTCATGTTGTTTATGTTGCATTCATTTTTGTTGTGCTTTATCTTCAAACTTAACCCCACATCAATTTACGTTGGTTAATGTTAGTTATGTTACTTAACTTTTCATCATGTAACTGAAGATCAAGTTATATCATGTAGCTTCACTCCATCATGTCACATGACTTTACGTGTTGTGTCGTCATATAATGCTACGCACTGACATTTCACTTCTGCTTGGCAGCAAAAAGAGGACAGGAAGTAGAACTAAGGCTTCTTGAAATATGAGCAAAACAACTTAAAACATTCGGCTTCATGTTACAGTGAACTCCTCAGATTGTTTATGATCACTTCAAGGAAAGATGTATAGATCATGAATCCTGACAAACCTACTGTTTTGTCATTTCTCTACATGAACTACTTCACTCTTACAATTCCTACAAGGCTCCAAAGCTGTGGAATGATCTTTGCTTTCTGCAGAATGAGTCTAAGACCAAACATGGTCTGTATGTTTTTGTCTGTGTAAAACAAACCCTGAAGCAGTTTTCAGTCAGAGAGTGTGTTTAACGCTGAGCTGACTTATCGATCTTCTCTGAGGCTGTGACTGACTGTTCGGTCAATTCCACCCCACGGACACAAGGTGAGCACGCTGGGACTGCTCACGCTCAGTCTGACGCTAATGCACACGCCTGGGATGACACAGCAGGGGGGGAGGGGCAGAGCCGGTGCACACATTTAATGTCAGCCAGGTCACACACACACACACACACACTGGATATCACACAAATGATCCTGCATACAGTGCAGATACAAACACATTTGTGCACAAAGTGGGGGCTGACCTTAAAAACCGGGCGCAAAGCGGTGACATTTTCAGAGATCATCGAGGGACGGTGTTGTCCAAATTGTGCGTGACAGAATGATCCACTTTGGATTTCTTCTCTGGTTTAACCTGATCTCAAGGGTTACGAACTTTATACTAATAACTTTTGCTACAAGTTTTCATTCATTTCTACGGAAGAGGATTAGGGCCACTGAGAAAAAAAAAAAAAAAAAAAAAAAAGTCAGAATTCTGACTTTAAACTCAGAATTCTGACTTTTTTCTCAGAATTCTGACTTTTTTCTCAGAATTCTGACTTTTTTTTTTTTTTAGATTTTTTTTTTCTCAGTGGCCCTAATCCTCTTCCGTAGAATTCTGACTTTTTTATCAGAATTCTGAGATTAAAGTCAGAATTCTGAGAAAAACGTCAGAATTCTGAGAAAAAAGTCAGAATTCTACGGAAGAGGATTAGGGCCACTGAGAAAAAAAGAAAATTCCAAAAAAAAAAAAAGTCAGAATTCTGAGAAAAAAGTCAGAATTCTGAGAAAAAACTCAGAATTCTGACTTTTTTTTTTTTTTGGAATTTTTTTTTTTTCTCAGTGGCCCTAATCCTCTTCCGTACATTTCTCTGTGGTTATTCATTTTTTTTAAATCTAATTGTATTCAGATGTTGACCTGTGTGAAGTATGTGTGGCAGAAAACGTCAACACGTCTCAGAGTACCTCAGCTGAACTCAGTTATTCTCCTGGATTCAGTGTATTTATATGTTTATATCTGATTCTTTATTTTTGTGTCTGTTGGTTTGATCATGTTTGGATCTCACTTTATGTAAAGAGACTTTATTTTAACACCTTCCTGTCTCGCACACACCTGCCCACAAACTCACAGCTCCATCAGACGAGGAAACATTTCAGTGTAGCTGTAGACTGGCTCTGCTATTCTACACACACACACACATACACACACATACACAGCATTTTTTGCCTTGTTTACTTTGACCTATTTAGCCAGTCATTGGTTGCTCCTGTCTGGGAGGGATGTTTGTGCTAATGTAAGTTTACACCTCAGTGGCTTCAACACAGGAAAGAAGAGATAGTGAAGAGAGAGAGAGGGAACAAAAGTGCAACTTGAGGTAATATGTGAAAGTAAAAAGGCCAGAAGGGGACGAGTGAAGACACAATGAAGTGGAGATGAAAAGAAAGGATGACAGAGCAGCCTAATGATGGCTCTTAACCACTGTCTGACAGGAGCTGCTTTCCTCTAGTAAGGTGCTAAAACACACGCTAAAGTGTCCTATTGGGAGCCAAAGTAAGCAACAGCACCATCTCAAGAGCCACTTCCTTGGCAAAGTGCAACAGTGCGTCCTCCTGGTTGGTCATCCACACTAAAACTTGGGTCAATGACAAAAAGAGGGTCTAGAAGCGTATTTTTAAAAAGTTCTTTGAGAATGGATAAAAACATATTTCTGAGAGAAGAACTAAGTTTTCTAACAGATTTCAGTAGTTGACCAACATTTCAAAGTTTTTAGGTTCATTATTTTTAAGTATTTTTAATTTGAGCACCCAAAAATGTCAGGTGGCGCAACCAAATATATGAAAATATATTTATATGTTCCTGTTATTTTTTCTGTGTGAAATTATTGGCAAGTATCTCTCAAGTGTCTGTAGTGACTCATACTTTTTCATTTTATGTGTTTTATTTGTTTTATTTGTGAATAAGATAAATAATTTGATGTTAAAATAACATTTCACATTATTACATTGGTTGTACCACCTGACATGGAAATTGTTCCAGTCACCAATGAAGTGAAAAAACCTTTTTTATCAGTATTTCAGAGAAATCTACAAACTTTTCCACTTGGTCACAAATGTCATTTGGGCTCCTCTGGCTGATGCAGTTTCCTGTTTCCTGTTTTATTCTCTTCACTTTAAAATAAAAGTCTAATGTTACGGTTGCACCACCCTGACATTTGACAAGGTGAAAATTACGGGACAAAAGTTTTTTACATTTCTCAACAGCTTTAAAATTCTTTTTATTTGCAAAGAATGTTTTATTTTACGGGCCATATTTCCCCATTATACTTCTTTAAGAAGAAACAATTAAGAAAATGCACTTGTAGGAGACAAAACATGCTGATATGCCCTCTGGGGAGCCACAATTTGTGTTAAAGTGTCCTTTCGGGAGCCAAAACCACCTGCTAGATTGCATTACAAGGAACCAAAACTGTCCACAAAAGCCCTGTTGGTTGCCAAAACATGAGCTTGAGTGTCCTTTTTGGAAGAAAATTGCTGCGTTATACCTTCTCAAGAGCCAAAACTTGGAAAATGCCTTCTTGGGCAGCAAAACACATGCCAAAGTGCTCACATGGGAACCCAAATGCGAGCTTTAATTGTCTTTATTTCTTTGGTCCCTTCAAAATGTCTCCACATGCCAGTGCTTTCCATCATTTCTTATGTGGGTTGAAAAAGTGATGCCAACATTCATTTTACTGTCCCTCTAAATGTTTTGATTCTCCTAATTAGATTTTAAGGCCCAGTTCTTCTGATTTTGGGCGATCTGACCGTGTATAATTAGTTGATTCTGGATGGATGACCGTTTCTGCTCCTCATTAGCTCAAAAGTTTGAGCATCAGAAAAAGCAACTCTGAGTCATAATCTCACCACATGTTTCTGAAGCAGCACCTCTGATCTGACCAATCACTGAAACTGAAGCCTATTTGTGAGTTAGACCACAAACTCACAGCAGCTTCGTTTGGAGACGTGGGAACGAGTCAGCGGAGGGAAGAGTGTGAAGGTGGAAAAAAAAACGAAAGTGAGAGCGAGACTGTAAACAAGACATGAGAAGGGAGTGAAGCCAACAGAGAAACTATCTGAATGACTGCTTTACATACCTGACAGTAAATGGCTTCATCTATCATCAACTGTTGTATTTTTAAGACTCTGTTTGGCTCCTAAGAGGACAGTTTATTATAGTTTAACCAGCCAAGCGTGAGGATTAGTGTTTTTTGCAAACCAGTAGGGCGCTTTAGCTCAAGTCTTGCACCATGGTGACCACTTAAGCACCTATTTTCGCTCCTAAGAAACCACTTCTTTGCGTGTTTTGGCTCCCAGGAGGCTGGTCTATCTTATTTAACCAGCCAGAGGCAAAGATAAGTGTAGTCACCAACTAGGTGAGCACTTTAGCGTGTGTTTTGGCTCCCAAGATGGCACTTTAGTGTTTGTTTTTGCTCCCAGGAGGGCAGTTTATCATGTTTAACCAGCCAATGATGCGGATTAATGTGATTTGCTGACCAGGGGAGCAATTCAGTGAGTTTTGGCTCCCACTTTTTGGCCCCTCAAGATTTTACTTCATTGTGTTTTGGCTCCTTACAGGACACTTTGGCATATTTTTGACTTTCAAGATGACACTTCTTTGTGTGTTTTGGCGCCCAGGAGGGTAATTCATCATGCTTTAACTGGACAAAGATATAGATGAAGAAGCGCAAGTTGTGCAACGAGGAGGGCACTTTAGCAAATGTTTTGCTCCTGACATAGCACTGTAGTGCATTTAGAGGGCTCTTTTGCATCTTTTGGCTCCAAGAAAAAGCATTTGTTTTGGCTTCAAAAAAGTCCGTTTAGCAAAATTTGGGTCCTGTAGGAGCACTTTGGTGTATTTTGGCTCTCAGGAGTGCACTTTGGTACATGGTTTGGCACCCAGGAAGAAAGTGTAGCATGTGTTTTTGATTTGAAGAAGACACTTTAGCAAGTTTTGGCTCCCAAGGGGGTGCTTTAGCACATTTTGTCTTCAAAGAGGGCACTTTTGAATGTATTGGCTCCAAAGAAGACACTTTTGCATGTGTTTTTTGCTCACTAGAAGGCACCTAATTAAAAGTCTGGCTCCTGTGAGAGCATGTTTTATAATTGGCTCCTGAGGGGGCGCTCCAGCAGATTTTGTCTTCAAAGAGGGCTCTTTTGCATGTTTTGGCTCCCAAAAAGACACTTTTGCATGTGTTTTGGTTCCCAAGAGGGCACTTCAGCATTTATTTTGGCCTTTAAATAAGTTACTTTAGCAAGCATTTGTCTCCTGTGAGAGCACTTTTGTTTATTTTGGCTCCTAGGAGCGCACTTAAGCATGTGTTTTGGCTCCCAACAGGGCACTTTGGTGTCTGTTTTGGCTCAAAAAAAGGCATTCAAGCGAGAGCTTATCTCCAAAGAAGGAACTTTTGAGAAAATTTGTTCGACCAGACAAACTTTAGCAAATGTTTTGCTCCTGACGTAGCACTGTAGTGTGTGTTCTGGCTCCCAGGAGAGAAATTTTACATGTTTACACCACCTGAAGGCTCAGGTTAGTGTGGTTTGCCAGCTGGGAGGGCACTTTAGCTTGTGTTTTGGCTCCCAAGATGGCATTTCATTGTGAGATTTTGGCTCCCAAAAGGTTTCATTTAACCAGCCAAAGGCAAAGACAAGTGTGGTCACAAACCAGGAGAACACTTTAGGATTTGTTTTGGTCCCCAATAAAACGCTTAAGCAAGCATTTAGCTTTTAAGATGACACTTCTTTGTGTGTTTTGGCTCCCAGGAAGGTAATTTATCATGTTTTAAGGAGCAATAGACTTAGATTAGTATACTTGACATTCCAGGGAGGCACTTTGGTGGGTTTTCGCTCCCAAGGAGGCACTTTAGCCTAAGTTTTTAAACGTGGAGAGCACTTAGCAAGTGTTGGGCCCCTGAAATGGCATGGCACTAAGGCTTGTGTTTTGGCTCCCTTCTTTGTGTGTTTTAGCTCCAAGGGGGCCAATTCATCTTATTTAACTAGCCAAAGGCAAAGAGAAGATGTCCTCACCCAGGAGAGCACTCTGCTTGTGTTTTGGCTCCCAAAACGGCACTCTAGCGCACTTTTTGACCCCTCAAGATTGCACTTCATTGTATTTTGGCTCCTTTGGGTACACTTTGGTGTTTGTTTTGGCTCCGAGGAAGGCAGTTTATCATGTTTCAACCAGACAAAGACACAGATTAGTGGGGTTTGCTGACCAGGAGGGTACTTAAGTGAGTTGAGACTGTATAATGAGTGGACATAACGACGTTCGGCTCAAACTGAAGCCTCCAGCAGATGCCCCGCCCCCTGGTGTCTGGCTGCAGTATAGGTCATAAGCCCCGCCTCCCCATGTATTCAAGATATGAGGTGGGTAAACTTTAAAAAATTACGATACCTCGTAGAAACGTTTCTCTCATCTTTACGCTAAGGTGGTATGATGATGTCATTTGGCTGCATGGTGTTCGGGTGTTTTTTTTCTGAGAAGTTAGTTTCTCATTAGTTATTGGACGTTAAAAACCGCGATATAAGTTTTGTTTTGTGATAGTTGACAGCTGCCGTTTGTGAGTAGTTTTTATCGGGGATATAAGAAATTTTGGGAAAGAGCCAAAAGGAGACTAAACCTTCTGAAGAAGAAGAAATAAATATTTTTATTTCTCTTTTTTACTTGGCTCCACCGGAAATTCTCTACTGCGCAGACTCTGGCTGCACAATGGCAGCTAGAGAAACAGGTTTTTTTGGCTTCAAAAACGTAGAATGGTGACAGGCGGAAGCACGCTGTCCATTCTATATACAGTCATTGGTTTTCACCAGCTGAAAGCTGCATGTTAGTGTGGTTTTGCCAACAGGAGGGGACTTTGGCATCTGCTTTGACTCCCTAAAAGGTTTTAATCATCTCAAACTGGTTTCTTGTACATGATGACGTCATAACACCAAATCCATTAAAACTCCTGATGGATTTGACAGAATGAGAGATTCTCATTATGGAAAAAAAATCTGTAACAACTGTGTGATGCTTTTAAGTTTTCAGTGTGTTTATTGTAGATCCAGATGGAGTCTCTCTTTTCCTGTCTTTGCAGGAAGCTTTACATTTAAAATCATGCTTGAATCTGCAAAACTGCGCTGAATTGTAGTGATACTCCTTAAATTTCATGAAACAGAATCATGAACTTCTATTTCTCACCAGCTTAATTGACTCTACGTGTCATCACATGGTCATGAAGGTGGTGTTATGAGCTGGAGGGTTTGAATTCACTGACATGGTTTTTGTTTATGTCTGTATGGAGGATGAGGTTTGTAGGATCAGAGGTTGCTGCTTGTATTTGTGTGTGTGTGTGTGTGTGTGTTAAGAGAGCGAATTGCCTTAAATAGCTCGCAGTCTAGTCCACAACTGTCATGTAGCGTTAAGTCTAATGGATGAGAGACGTCTGCAGCTTTGCCTCTGCACATGCACTCAAGCTCCTTCAGTTAGAAACGCAAACATGGAGACACAAACGAGCGTTTAAGCCTCATAAAAAAACGAGACACACTCGCTGACCTAAAACGTACTCCCGCTCAAAAGAACAAATATATTTCAAAAGATGAATGCACACATGGAGAGCTCTGTACTATACACACACATCCACACACACATATGTACACAAACACGTGTTTTCTCCAGTGAATCAGCAGGGCTTTAATGGCCCGAGGCTTTTATACAATAACATGAAAAATAAAACAGAATGGGAGCAGAGAATGTCAAGTACAGGTCACGTTTGTCTGCTTTCATCCTCCGCACATGAAGAAAACCTTTCATACTTTTATTACTCCATGCTTACATCAATTCAAACACTCTCATATCTGCTGTGATGAATAAGTCAAGAGCCACAGCTCAAGATTCAACGCGCCGCTCTAAAGCAGGAAGGTCACCGTGCCTGAAACTGTAAACGTCCGCTGGTGGTGCCGCGCCGAGGCAATTGGTGGCAAGGTCAGTGAGTCACAGCAGCAGCGCCGCATCAGAGCGGTGCCGTGCAGAAGCGCCTGAAAGCGATCTAAACAGTCACCTGTGCTGAACTTTACTCGCCCTTTCTGCGCCGTCTTTCCCCTCTGTGCATTTTTCTGCCACAACCTCACTGACCCTGTATCAGTCTCCTCTCTTCTCCTTCTTCTGACTTTTAAGTCATTTGTTCTTTGCATCCTACTCAGCAGGTAATAATGACAGAGGAAAGAAGGAACATGATGCTGAAATTAATTTTATGTTTGTCAGGGCATTAAATTGAGGCGTAAAGTTAGTGCTGTGTACAGAGATTATGGGAAAAAAAAGGCAAATACAGCACATGTTTGAGCCTCTGAGAGGGAACTAAAGCATGTGTTTTGGCTCCCAGGAGGTCAGCTTGTCATGTTTTAACCAACCAAAGAGAAAGATTATTGTGGTTTATTAACCAGAAGGAGACTTTTGTATTCGATGTGCCTCCATTGAGAGGGCTCTTTTGCATCTTTTGGCTCCAAGAAAAAGCATTTGTTTTGGCTTCAAAAAAGTCAGTTTGGCAAAATGTGGGTCCTGTAGGAGCACTTTGGTGTATTTTGGCTCTCAGGAGTGCACTTTGGTACATGGTTTGGCACCCAGGAAGAAAGTGTAGCATGTGTTTTTGATTTCAAGAAGACACTTAAGCAAGTTTTGGCTCCCAAGGGGGTGCTTTAGCACATTTTGTCTTCAAAGAGGGCACGTTTGAATGTATTGGCTCCAGAGAAGAGACTTTTGCATGTGTTTTTTGCTCACTAGAAGGCACCTAATAAAAAGTCTGGCTCCTGTGAGAGCATCTTTCATAATTGGCTCCCGAGGGGGCGCTCCAGCACATTTTGTCTTCAAAGAGGGCTCTTTTGCATGTTTTGGCTCCCAAAAAGACACTTTGGCATGTGTTTTGGTTCCCAAGAGGGCACTTCAGCATTTATCTTGGCCTTTAAATAAGTTACTTTAGCAAGCATTTGTCTCCTGTGAGAGCACTTTTGTTTATTTTGGCTCCTAGGGGCGCACTTAAGCATGTGTTTTGGCTCCCAAAAGGGCACTTTGGTGTCTGTTTTGGCTCAAAAAAAGGCATTCAAGCGAAGTTTATTTCCAAGAGGGCACTTTTGAGTGTGTTTAGGCTCCAAAGAAGACAAAGAAGGCAAGCTTTAGCACCCAAGGGGGGCACTTTCGTGTGTGTTTTGGCCCCAAAAAAGGCACTTTAGACAGGGTTTGTCTTCAAAATGGGAACTTGAGAGTGAGTTTTAGCTCTAAAGAAGGCACTTCAGCACATGTTTTGGCTCTAAAGAAGACATCCAAGCAAGCTTTGTCTCCCAAGGGGCATTTTTGTGTGAGTTTAGAATCCAAAGAAGACACTTAAGAAGGGGTTTGTCTCCATAGAAGGAACTTAAGAGTGTGTTTTGACTCTTGAGAAAGTACTTTTGCACATTTTTGTCCCCTAATAGAGCACTTTTGAGTGTGTTTTGGCCTATAAAAGGCACTTTAGCAAGGATTTTGCTCCCAACAGGGCATGTTTGTGTATTTTGGCTCCCAAGAGGGCCTTTAAGCACGTGTTTTGTCTTCCAAAAAGGCACTTTTGTGACTGTTTTGGCTTTAAGGAGTGTCATTCAATGTCTTAACCCTTGACTGTATATAGAATGGACAGCGTGCTTTCGCCTGTCACCGTTCTACGTTTTTGAAGCCAAAAAACCCCGTTTCTCTAGCCGCCATTGTGCAGCCAGAGTCTGCGCAGTAGAGAATTTCCGGTGGAGCCAAGTAAAAAAGAGAAATAAAAATATTTATTTCTTCTTCTTCAGAAGGTTTAGTCTCCTTTTGGCTCTTTCCTGAAGTTTCTTATATCCCTGATAAAAACTACTCACGAACGGCAGCTGTCAACTATCGTAAAACGAAACTTATATCGCGGTTTTTAACGTCCAATAACTAATGAGAAACTAACTTCTCAGGAAAAGAAACACCTGAACACCATGCAGCCAAATGACATCTTCATACCACCTTAGCGTAAAGATGAGAGAAACGTTTCTACGAGGTATCATAATTTTTTTAAGTTTTCCCGGCTCATATCTAGAATACATGGGGAGGCGGGGCTTATGACCTATACTGCAGCCAGACACCAGGGGGCGGAGCATCTGCTGGAGGCTTCAGTTTGAGCCGAACGTCGTTACGTCCACTCATTATACAGTCTGTGGTTTTAACCAGCATAGGTGGCAGATAAGTGTGGTTCACCAACCAAGAGGCCACTTTATCACATGTTTTGGCCCTGTACAAGAAGTTTTGGGGAACTTCACAAGTCGTGGACTGAGGCTACAGTCAGAGTCTTCATGGGAAGGCAAGAAAATTATTTGGCCAAGTTTTGCAGCACAGCCAAAATTTGATCCAATTGCAACTTGAGTATCTTCTCTTACAAAGCAAAGAAATGAAGCCAAATAAAAAAAGAGGATTTTAGTGTTGCACCATGTCGGAGATCCCAGTGGTGGATGACCTAATGACCTCATGATTAAAGATTGCTAACGTGCCAGACAAAAACTGTTGAATTCATTTATATTCTGCGTGCTCTGCCTCGTTCTTTAGGGAAATGTGTCTTAACTCATCGATTTCTGCTCCATTAAACTCTCTCCTTAAGGATTTCCTCTCCTTATACTTTATCCCTGTATTTACCCACAATTCCAGCTGACATGAGGCTGCATGAACTGACCTGATGTGTGGACCTGCTCTCTTTATTCCCAAAGCTCTTATTTCACATGGTTTTATGGAGACTGGAGGGAGTTTTCAGTGGTTCTGTGCAGTCAATACAACATTTCTGGAAGCCAATGTTCATGCACTGTTTACTTTGGAGTTGTTCATTGGATAATTGGACAAAATTGTGCTTCAGGTCTGTTTCAATCCCAGCTGGAGCTTAAGTAGAGCACTGTGGTGTTTTAGTTTTTCCAAATAAAAGATGGTAAAGGGAATAAAGATGCAGATATAAAGTGAAACTAGCCTGAAAAGCTTTAGTCTGGATGTGAAGCAGCTGTCAGGTCAGGGGATTTGAAGAGGAGAGCTTCTGGGATTTCCCACCAATGTTTCCCTCACTCCTCAGTCTTTGACCTTCGGGCTAATTGAAAACATCGAAGACACATGAAAGATGTGGGCTTTTCCCCGATGCATCCTCCTACATCCTCACCAAGAGCAAAGCAAAGCCGAGGATTAAAGCTGAGCACTTCTGAGCGTCTCCAGGCAACATGTTTCTGTCCGTACAGGATCAGACGCAGCTGTCACTCTGCGTTACCGTCACATTTTCAGAGATAAAACACATTCACACCAGCGCTGAACCATTCGCAAAAAATAATCTCATTACAATTGTTTTTCCCCATATTACACTTGCAATTGTGATTTCGTGTGTGATTATTTCGAGTTTTCCCATGTTATGTGTTGTAGAAACTGCATAAACAGGTACATCTCAAGAAATTAGAATATCATGAAAATTAAAAAACAAGTGTTGTCTCATCTCAGAAAGTGAAACCCAGATATTAAACAGACTCATTAAAAATAAAGTGATTTATTTCAAGCCTTTATTGCGTAAAATGTTTATAGTTATTGCTAACAGATAACCAAATACCAAAACTCTGTTACTTCTTGTGACAGCTTTTTGCCCAACTGAGTCACTTTTCACTCTATATTTTGCCAATTTTGGATCATTTTATCTACTTTCAGACCATTTTCCAAATGTCTCCCAATTTTTGCCTCTTTTCACCCATTTTTGCTGCTTTTTGACTATTTTTGCCAAATATACTCTTATTTTACTACTGGCCACTTTTGCTGCTTGCTAATATTTTTGCCAAACTTACTTTAATTGCTACTTTTAACCGGTTTCTGCCTCTTTTCAGCCGGTGTTGCTGCTTTTTGACTTTTTTGGCCTCACTTACTTTAATTGCTACTTCTTGCCATTTTTGTTGCTTTTTGACTTTGCCAAACCATTATTTGTTGCTACTTCCTGCCATTTTTGACTCTTTTCACCAATTTTTGCTGCTTTTTGACTATTTTTGCCAAACTTAGTTTTTTTGCCACTTCCTGACAGTTTTGACTCTTTTCACCAATTTTTGCTCCTTTTGACTATTTTTTGCCAAACGTTCTTATATTGCTATTTCCTGCCAGTTTTGCCAGTTTTCACCAATTTTTGCCCCTTTTGACTATTTTTGCCAAACTTAGTTTTTTGCCACTTCCGACCATTTTTGCCTCTTTTCACCAATTATTGCTGCTTTTGACTATTTCTGCCAAACTTACTTTAATTGCTACTTTACTGGTTTTTGCCTCTGTTCAGCCTGTGTTGCTGCTTTTGACTTTTTTTTGCCTCACTTACTTTAATTGCTACTTCTTGCCATTTTTGCTGCTTTTTGACTTTGCCACACCATCTTTTGTTGCTACTTCTTGCCATTTTTGCTGCTTTTTGACTTTGCCACACCATCTTTTGTTTCTGTTTCTTGCCATTTTTGCCACTTTTCACCAATTTTTGCTGCTTTTTGACTATTTTTGCCAAAGTTAGTTTTTTGCCACTTCTGACCATTTTTGCCTCTTTTCACCAATTTTTGCTCCTTTTTGACTATTTTTGCCAAACTTAGTTTTTTGCCACTTCTGACCATTTTTGCCTCTTTTCACCAATTTTTGCTGCTTTTTACTATTTTTGTCAAACTTAGTTTTTTGCCACTTCCTGCCAGTTTTGACTCTTTTCACCAATTTTTGCTGCTTTTTTGACTATTTTGCCAAACTTATTTTTTTGCCACTTCCTGCCAGTTTTGACTCTTTTCACCAATTTTTGCTCCTTTTGACTATTTTTGCCAAACGTTCTTATATTGCTATTTCCGACCATTTTTGCCTCTTTTCACCAATTTTCGCTGCTTTTGACTATTTCTGCCAAACCTACTTTAATGCTACTTCCTGCCCTTTTTGCCTGTTATTGACCAATTTTGCTGCTTTTTGACTTTTTTTGCAAAACTTGCTTTTATTGCTTCTTTTTGCCATTTTTGCCTCTTTTCACCATTTTTTCCTCCTTTTGACTATTTTTGCCAAACTTAGTTTTTTGCCACTTCCTGCCAGTTTTGACTCTTTTCACAATTTTTTTTCTCCTTTTGACTATTTTTGCCAAACATTCTTATATTGCTATTTCCTGCCATCTTTGCCACTTTTCACCAATTTTGGCTGCTTTTGACTATTTCTGCCAAACTTACTTCAATTGCTACTTTACTGGTTTTTGCCTCTTTTCAGCCTGTGTTGCTACTTTTGACTTTTTTTTGCGTCACTTACTTTAATTGCTACTTCTTGACATTTTTGTTGCTTTTTGACTTTGCCAAACCATCATTTGTTGCTGTTTCTTGCCATTTTTGCCACTTTTCACCAATTTTTGCTCCTTTTGACTATTTCTGCCAAAGTTAGTTTTTTGCCACTTCCTGCCAGTTTTGACTCTTTTCACCAATTTTTTTCTCCTTTTGACTATTTTTACCAAACATTCTTATATTGCTATTTCCTGCCACCTTTGCCACTTTTCACCAATTTTCACTGTTTTTGACTATTTCTGCCAAACTTAGTTTTTTGCCACTTCTGACCATTTTTGCCTCTTTTCACCAATTTTTGCTCCTTTTGGCTATTTTTGCCAAACTTACTTCATTTGCTACTTCCTGCCCTTTTTGCCTCTCATTGACCAATTTTGCTGCTTTTGACTATTTTGCCAAACTTACTTTGATTGCTTCTTTTTGCCATTTTTGCCACTCTCTTCTAATTTGATTGTTGCTCTTACAAAGGTAGTTTTTAACTTTTTGTCTCTTTGGTTGAGCAGGGTTTAGTAACACTCGTGTAAAATATAAAACATCTACAACAAAAAATGTATCTGACACATTTTTAAGTTAAAGAAATGTTGCACTGTCTGCTATTAGAAAATTGCGATTTAATCTAATTTGCAATTTAACGCTCAGCTCTAATTCACACTGGAGTAACAATTACAAACAATACATTAAACATTTTAACCTTATTAATTTCGCAGAACTTGACTAGTTTGAATATTTACAGAGCGGTTTCATCACTTGGCGTGGTGTACAGCAGGAAACCGGTGAAGGTGCAGAGGTTTCTGTCGCTGTCGGCCCAGACCCAGGACTCGGCCTCCAGTCGAACGTCCACCTGGTCCCCCCTCTGGAGGAGCAGCACGGCCCCGTTAGAGCCGTTATCGGTCACATCAGAGGAGCTCGGGTGCTCCGCGGTGCCCACGACCACTTCACTGTTTTTGTGTAAGAGTAAAAATCCAGGCTTCTCTCCGTTAGCGTGAGAGTAGAAGGTGAAGTGGTAAACGCCGCTGACCGGGGCGGTGAACACTCCTGAAACCAGAGGATGGATCAGTCAGACAGTCGACACAGTCAGGAGGTGGAACAGAGTCTAAAAATAGTTCCAGTGTAATAAACTGACCCCTGAAAAATGACACTTTTCAGAGGGATTGTACTTTCAAGATGATCAGAAACTTCAGGTTGTGTAACCATTTGTTGTTTGTGGCGACCAAACAAACATATCCTCTTTTTTGGTGGAAAAATTATGACTACCAAAATGTTTGGGTTTGCTCTGACTGTTTGTGCAGCAGTCATGGATGGAAAATGCTGAAGTGGGAATGCACTTTTAAAGACAAACGGCAGGTATGTGGTAGAACCCCTTTTTTCATCATGGTCTTGACCGGTGTTTAGAATTTTTTTTCTCCCACTTCAAGTCAAAGTTGAGCAATATAAAGTTCAAATTTTGAGAAAAAGGGTCAAAGTTCTACAAAAAAATCAAAATTTTGGGCTGAAAAGTCAGAGTTATGAGTTAAGAGTCCAATTTTGAGATTAAAAGTCTGAATTCTGAGGAAAAAGTCTAATTTTTGAGCTATTAAGTCAAAGTTATAAGATAAAAAGGTGAAAGTTTGATAGAATAAAGTCAAAATTTTGAGCCAGAAAGTCAAAGTTATGAAATAAAAGTTGATGTTTCGAGCTATTAAATCAAAATTTTGGGATAGAAAGTCAAAGTTAAGTGTTAAAAAGTCAAATGACATGAAAGAAGTCAAAATTTTTAAAGTGAAAGATGTGAGATCAGAGTCACATTTTAGGTTAGGTCAAAATTATGAGGAAAAAGTCAAATTATTGAGATAAAAAGTAAAAAGTTAAGGCTAATGAAGTCAAAAATTTGAAAAAAAAAAAAAAAAGTCAAAATATAGTGTTACAAAGTTGAATTACGAGGAAGAAGTCAACATTTTGAGCTAAAAAGTCAAAGTTATGAAATAAAAAGGTGATATTCTGAGATACTTAAGTCAAAATTATGAGACAAAAAGTCTAAATTTTGAGATTATTTATCAAAATTGCCAGAAAAGAGTTGAAATTTTGACTTCTATCTTATATTTCTAAATGGCAGAAATGGGACCTCAAGTTACCTCTGCTGGGGTCGTAACCGTCTCCAATGTTCGTGATGACTTTCCTGTAGATTAAAGTGGTTTTTGTGTCGAATGGTCCGATAAAGACTTGGTCTTCCTCCAGAGCGGCTGTGAAGGCCACTTTTTCTGTCAAAAAAGAAAACAAAAACTATTTTGTTAAAGCTGCTGTACTTGAAAAGTTTCAAGCATTGATTTAGATTTTGTTTTGAAGCTGACAAAGAAAAGAAAAAAAAAAAACGTACCTCCAGTGACTGTTGTCTTCACCTCCTCCACTGCTGCAGCTGTTTCCTTTACTTTAGTTTCCAACTCTTCTTGTAAAGTTTGACTCGTTTCTAATTGTGATTCCAGCTCTGTCATGAAAACGTTCGACAAAAAGAAAAACACACATTAGTAAAAAGAAAGTAGCATGTTTGATTTTAGTTCACAGATCTATATATTCTATTTCTAGCTCGCCTTTATCAGCTGCTTTCAGTGCATCCACTTCAGCTTCTGCTTCCTCCAGTTTTGTGTTCGTCTCCTGGCCCAGAGTCTCAGCTGCCGTCAGTCTGGCATCTAGATCTGGAAAAGAATCAAAACAGGAATCATAACATTCAGTTCTTCACTAATAAACTCTGATTTCATGGATGTTGTCAGCTGTAAACTCTTCCTACCTTTGTTTATTTTCTCCAGTGCTTCTATCTCAGCTTCAGTAATTTCAACACGTTTGTTCATCTCCTTAACTGCAACTTCACTTGCTTCCACTCTAGACCCGAGCTCTAGAAAAAGACCTGAAGATTAATCTGCATTTCTCTTTTAGATTAATAAGTAGAAGTTACGATGCAGTGCTTTAAGCTCACGTTCATCAGTTTTCTTGAGAAGATTCACTTCCTTCTCCAAATCTTCAGTCTTGTTCTTTAGCTCTTTTGTCAAACTCTCAGATTCTCCCAGCTTGACTTCCAGCTCTACAGGAGTGAATTTAACATTTAATAAGTTATAACAAACATTTTCTCATGGGACAAAAGTTACAGAATATTGCTCTCTACTTCCGTGAACGCCATTTGTGTTTGCAAAGAGTCTTAATCATGTTGACATCTGTTAATTATTGATCTATAATATTTCCTGCAAGTGAGTCTTCTCACATCAGAATGCTTCAAAAAATGCTTCAAGCCTTGTCATATTTACCTTGGTCAGTTTTGTTGAGTAAATTCACTGTGATCAGCATTTCCTTGAGATTTTCTTTGAGCTCCTCAGTCACATTTTCACTGACCGACAACCTGGAACTCAAACCTGAGGTTCAGCACACAAGAGATGAGAGTTTGAGTGAATTCCAATTCCTGTCTTAACCCTCAATCTCAAAAATGCGCACTCCTGCGAAGTGTAAGTGCTGTCCCGATTCTCAGAAAGTTAAGGTTGAGGGGTAAGACTGAGGCTGTATCTCCCTCAATACTGAGATTCTCCGACACCACCTTTGGGACTAAGGGACACCCAGAATGCATTGCGTAATTTCAGTAAATAAACATGGCGTCCAAAGCGGCAGAGAAGGTGAGCTACAAATATAGTATTTTCTTTTTTAATGGAGATATAAATATTACGAAAACCATTGTATTATCTTAGTTTAGACCCATTTTATGGATTATGTACCTCATTGTTGCATAACATTTATTTTTATTTTACGCTTTAATGTCACAAAATGGTCATTTTTCTCTGTGGTAATGTAATTGTTTTATCAAGATAACAGCCTATATAACATGCTTGTGCCGATAATGGTATAAGATGACCGGGCTAATGTCATCTCCTGTAGCCGCAGAGTTATGTAACGATAGTTATAGCTGGTGTTTACCTTTCAATAAACTATGGTATGCTGTGACAGCTGAATATGTCCGTGGTTGTGTTATTTATACAGATTATTTTTTTGATAACACTAACCGAAGGAATAACTGACAGACAGTCCACAACAATTTCATTTGCATTTAAGGGGTGTCCCATTTCTAAGTCACAAGATAGCCCTTAACACTTGGTTCTGAGGGCGAACAAGATTGAGGGTTAAGAAAGGAATTGGAATTGGGCCTTAAAATACCACAATACCCCTCTTTAAACTATAAGAACGGGTTTGTGTATCCTTTTACACCAGGTGCCCTTGGTCGTTATACCACACATAGATATATCACACATAGAAGTGCAGTTTGAGCCTCTCACTTTACCTCCAACAACTGTTTTTAACTCTTTCATGTCGGACTCTGTGGCTCCAACCTGAGCCTCCAGCTGCTGCTGCAGAGTTTGACTGGACTCCAGTCTGGACTCAAACTCTGAAAGGAAAAAGTGGTTAAATTCAGGAAACTTTACGTAAAACACCAGTCACATTAATGTTGACATTAAAGTATGAACCGTGGATTTCAGCCTGTAGCTCTATCACCAGGGTTTCTTGTGCCTCTGCATGAACGTTGGTGGCGTTCAGTCTGATCTCAAAATCTGAGGAAAAAACAAAATCATCAAGCTCATGAAGAAAGAATTTTTGTCAAAACCTAAGTTCATCTACCTTGATCAGTCGTCTTCATCACTTTCACATCCAACTTCAAATCTCTGAATTGCGTCCCCAGCTCGATCAGTCTGACGTTCAGCTCTGTTCGAACAAACGATGGAGGATGAAAACTGCATTTTTCCTTATTCACTGTCATGAACTTATAAAGAAGAAAACTTTCCTTTGTGTAAATAATCGACGGATTTGTTGCGTTACCTAAGCTTTCCATCTCCAGTTCTTCCAGTCGTGACCTCTGACCCTCGATGTCAGCGGCGTTCAGTCGAGCCTCCAGCTCTGTTCAGAGGATTTAAAGAAGGAAACAGGAAAATAAAAACAAGCAAATGTTTTATGAGTGGAAATAGTGATAGTCTGTATAACTAAGATAACATATGGAGTTACCCTCATATATTTTTCACACATGCAAATTTATTTCATAACCTCCTGTATGATACTTCAGCATTCGTATGGATCAGACAGAGTTTTTTTGTTTTTTTTAATGAAAAGGTCCACATTTAATTTTAAGGAAAATGACCAAATTGTTGTTTTAATAGTAATAATGGTAATAGGGTCAATGACGTGACGTCCCTTTTTTTGTGTCCAAGTGCAATATTTCCTTCCATCATGAATTGAGTATTTCATCACATGTATTTCTTTATTCTATGAAACCTGTGTTATTTGAACACATCTTTAAACTATTAAAATATAACATGTTTTTTTGTGTTTTGGTTCCTCAAACCCCCAAAATGTCAGGTGGTGCAACCGTAACATTAGACTTTTATTTTAAAGTGAAGAGAATAAAACAGGAAACAGGAAACTGCATCAGCCAGAGGAGCCCAAATGACATTTGTGACCAAGTGGAAAAGTTTGTAGATTTCTCTGAAATACTGATAAAAAAGGTTTTTTCACTTCATTGGTGACTGGAACTATTTCCATGTCAGGTGGTACAACCAATGTAATAATGTGAAATGTTATTTTAACAACAAATTATTTATCTTATTCACAAATAAAAGAAATAAAACACACAGAATGAAAATGTATGAGTCACTACAGACACTTGAGAGATACTTGCCAATAATTTCACACAGAAAAAATAACAGGAACATATAAATATATTTTCATATATTTGGTTGCGCCACCTGACATTTTTGGGTGCTCAAATTAAAAATACTAAAAAATAATGAACCTAAAAACTTTGAAATGTTGGTCAAATACTGAAATCTATTAGAAAACATAATTCTTCTCTCAGAAATATATTTTTTATCCATTTTCAAAGAACTTTTTAAAAATATGTTTTTAGATCCTCTTTTTGTCATTGACCCACACACTTTTTGTCTCTTCCAGGACATTATTCCTTTCTCCTACAGCGTTCCTTACAATAACAATCCAATGTCTGATTATGCAAATTAGGTGATGACATCATCTAGCTACTTCTAGCGACTTTTGGGACAGCCAATAGCTATTTTCCTCGCTGAGGAGTTGGCGACACTGCCACGAGGGCATTTCAATGCTGACTGTGTCTCCAAAGAGGGACTTTAGCTCAAGCCGCCCTGTTTGCACACAACTTATCTTAAAGTAATGACTTCACCTTGATCAGCAGCCTGCAGAGACTTCACCTCTTCCTCCACATTCTCCACATTGTTCTCAATCTCAGTCATTCTTGTGTCCAGCTCTGTTTGTAAAAGAAATGAGGTGAAATTTTCTGCATAAATTCAGCTGAGATTGAAGATGAAACCGACTGTGATGAATAAGAAATCCACGTTTCTGATCGTCATTATTCTTTACCTAAACTGTCCCTCTGCAGCTTTTCCACTCTTTTCTTCTGATTCTCCAGATCGGCAGCGTTCAGTCTGGCCTCCAGTGCTGCACAAAGAGACACAAAGTTCACAGTTTCATAAAGCGGCTTTCGTGCATTTTGTTGTGTTGTATTATTCTTTGATTTATATTCTCTTAGATAGACCTTGCAAGTTCAGCTGAGCATTTTACTTATGGCGCTTTTCCACTATACAATTCCAGCTCTACTCTACTCGGCTCTACACGGTTTGGTTACCTTTTCCTCTAGCCCCACTACAGACTCACAGCTGCGCTAAAGTGCTGCGCAGAAGTGAGTGCACGTTCATCTATAACGCCACACAAACATCATTTTGTACTAACATATGTGCCACCATGGTCTTTAAAGGAAAAAAAAGCTTTAAAAAGATTTCATTAAAGTAATACAGCGGCTCAATGTCGGGCGTCATGACAACGGAGGTAAACAACAGCCTGGTGCTGCTGCACGCGGACCTTTTGCTTCCTCGACGAAGGACTGTAGTTGAGAAGGGACCTAGGTCACTCTAGTGAAATTAAAAACTAAAAACCCGGACCATTAGCAGAGATTTTTTGTTGATCAATCATTCTTCTTTGAACTGGTTTTCCTTTTTGGTTCCCTGTGGATTAATGGACTGATTGGTGCTTAAAGACTCTCGTGGCAGACAGATCGCTGGCAAAAAGACTCTTTAAACCGAACTATCTTTGCTGTTAACTTCTTTTTGGTTTAAAAAGGACTTTTAACTTCTTTAGGAATCATGAAGGAGCATTTTAGGGCTGTATTTTGTCTTCATTCAGTCTGGTTCTGTGCCGTCAGGTTTAAATGTCATTAAAAACTCGTCGCTGACTTATTCGTTTGCCTCTTGTAAGTGATTTGTACAGAGTCTTAAGCTTCAGAGACGACATTCTCTGACCAATGAGTGACCGGCAGTCCGTCGACGTCACCTTTTAGTATCAGCTTTACTCGCTTGGAACCAGGGTAGAGTAGGTACTAAAAACTGGCGTCTGCCGCGTAGTACCGCACTAATGGAAACGCAACACAAACCGGGTAGAGCCGAGTAGAGTAGGGCTGAGACGAGTCAGTGGAAAAGGGCCAAAAGTCTTACACTGCATGTTTGGCATCTTAATTATTCACAAGGTTGATATGAATTGTAGACAGATAGCTCGGTATTTTGTTTAGTGTCACACAGTCTGTTAGACATCTCAATCATCCTCGAGGATGATATGATAGCTGTGGCTCCAGCTTTGGTGTGTGACCTGTCAGAACCTTCACATAGTTACATGCTCTACCAACACTCACACACTTTGATAGTACAGACCTCTAAAGTCTGACGCCAGCTGTGGGTGGAGACAGCCGTGTCAGTCATAGTTAATGGCCAATAATATACGGGTGTTTAGGTAACTCAACCTCTGTATAGGCGTAGCCAATGAATGTTATAAATGTCCAATATCCCCGGAGATCGGGGCTCACTCTTTGGGGAGAGACCAGCGCTGTAAACTTTATCTGTGACCTGAATAACTGCTGAAGTTAGGAACTGTTCTTCTTCACGTGATTCTTGGGTGATCGTCTAAAGAACTGGGTAATTTCTAACAGTTGTCAGCTTTGTTTGGTGAAGTTGCCTCACCTGTAAAGTTGTGCACAACACGTTGCACCTGGTTCCTCTGCTCCTCCACCTCCATCTCGTTGACTCTCAGTCTGGCCTCGTGGTCTTGTTGACAGAGGAAATCAAGTTTTCATCAAACAAACACACCCAAAACTAGGGCTGAATGATTTATCCTTTTTAGATCCAAATCTCAATTTCAGACATCGTGATCATGTGATCGCTAAAGCTGCGATTTTTTTTTGCTCCTGACCCAGGATCAGTTTTATCAGCTGTCTTTTGGCGCTTTTCCACTATACAATTCCAGCCCTACTCTACTCGGCTCGGCTCTACTCTACTCGACTCTACTCGGTTTGGTTAGCTTTTCCACTAGCCCGGCTCCAGACTCACGGTGGGCGTGGACTTTATAGCAGCTGCGCTAAAGTGCTGCACAGAAGTGCGTGCATGTTCATCTATAACACGACACAAACATAATTTTTTACTTACATATGTGCCACCGTGGTCTGTAAAGGAAAAAACAAAGCTTTCAAAAGATTTCATTAAAGTAATACAGCGGCTCAATGTGGTGCGGCATGACACAGGAGCGGAGGTAAACAACAGCCTGGTGCTGCTGCGCGCAGAGGGAAACGAAGGCGCTGCTTAACGACATTAACTCTTCACTGGATCCAGTGAGATCGCTTTAATTTTTGATTTTTGGGCCTGGTATACCGGAGAGTTTTTTGTTGCTCAATCATTCTTCTTTGAACTGGTTTTCCTTTTTGGATCCCTGTGGATTAATGGACTGATTAGTGCTTAAAGACTCTCGTAGCAGACAGATCGCTCCTGCGCCGACGAACTTTGATTTAATTTAAAAGACTCTTTAAAGCGAACTATCTTTGCTGTTAACTTCTTTTTGGTTTATAAAGGACTTTTAACTTATTTAGGAATCATGAAGGTGCATTTTAAGGTGGTATCTTGTGTTCATTCAGTCTGGTTCTGTGCCGTCGGGTTTAAATGTCATTAAAAACTCGTCGCTGACTTATTTGTTTGCCTCCTGTAAGTGATTCGTACAGAGTCTTAAGCTTTCGTGAGGACATTCTCTGACCAATGAGTGACCGGCAGTCCGTCGACGTCACCTTTTAGTATCGGCTTTACTCGCTTGGAACCCGGGTAGAGTAGGTACTAAAAACTGGCGTCTGCCGCGTAGTACCGTGCTAGTGGAAATGCAACACAAACCGAGTAGAGGCGAGTAGAGTAGGGACAAGGCGAGTCAGTGGAAAAGGGCCATTTGAGTGTAAGACTGTTGGGTAAAATCCTTTTTTCCTTTGGATTGATGTTTTTATTATTCTATTTAACTTAACACAATTAAGGATATTTTGCTCTACATTATTTTTAAAAGTTAAAAGTCAAAGATAGCTCTTTTTGTTCTTCAGTTTTTATAACTAAAAGTGAAATTTAAAAAAGTCTGGTTTAGAAAAAGCAGGTATAGGTGTTAGGTTTTGAGAAGAGTCAAAATTTGACAACTTATCGAAAAATCTTTTTTTTTTTTTGCCTCTGTATTTATTTCTCATAATTCCGACTTAAATCTAAGAATTTTGACTTTTTATATCAAAATTTCAACTTTTTATTTCTAAACAAAGACTTTTGATCCTAGACTGTTGTCATCTTAAATATTTGACCTTAAATCAGAAAGTTTGGACTTTTTTCACATAATCTTAAACTGATTTCTTAAACTTAAGAAGTTTAATCTCAAAAACTTAAATGTTTGTCTCAGAATTTTGTCTTTATTTCTCAAAATTTTCAATTTTAATATAAAAACATTGACATTTTATCAGTTTTCATTTTCATCCTCGTATTAGAGTAAAAGCTTTTGATGTTTCAATGCTTTGATGTAATTTTCTGTCAAGTTTGTAAATGTTACTATTCATCGTGAAAACTTCACCAAAGCTTTATTTAAAGAAAATCATGAATCGAATTGAAATTGCTGTATCTGCCAGAAAAATCGCAATGACATGTTTTCTTAACTTCTTTTCCTTTTTTTTTTTTTTGGTAATTTCATGAATAATCTTTTTTTAATTCTTTGCTAAAAATTTTAGCTCTCTTTCATCCATTTTAACACTGAATAATTTATAGTTATTACACTGTTTTACCCTCAAATGTTTGTCTATAACTTTTAAAAAAATATATATTAATATTTGGAAAAAAATTGAAAACATTTTTTCAGGCTCTAAGAAGAATAAAAATTTCCTGACACAGACTAATATGAATTTCCACCACATGAACCCTTGAATTTAGGAGTAAATAACTTTTAAATAGGTGTCCACTGTAGTGACCACTATGCACCACAGGGTTAAAAAGGAGATTATAAGGATGAAGATGGGATTACCACTCTGTGAAAGACTGTGATCAGATATAATTATTTTTTTCTGAGTATGAAAATGCAAAATTCTGAGGGTGAAGTACAAAATATGAGATATTCAGTGAATTTGAATAACTGTGAAAACTATAACTGGTTAGCTCTGAACGCTTCCAGCCAGCGAGAATGTGAAAACATCCCACTTTAAAAACGACAGCTATGAGTCTCCTCAGTTCCCACACACTTACAGAGTGTTAGAGAGGAGGTGTTTGAGCCGAGCGCTAAACATGACCCCGTCTCAACTTCTCTTAAACCTGTGGCTGGAATCAGACTCAGACTTTAATGCTGTAAAGAAATCATATCTGATCTGGCTATTTTTAACCAATGTGGGGGTTTGGATGCTTAAAACCGTTGCATTTGTTTTTATTTTTATAATTTGCATCCAAACCAGACCAGTTTCCTCAGTAAAATAAAATGTATTAACCTTAACCCTTTAACGACGGACATCCAACGTTAAAGGTCCCTCCTGCTAAACAGTTCGCACGATCAAATAAAATTCCACCGTTTTCTGAAAGCAGAGATGTTGTTCTTTCAGCTGATAGGTTGTTATTACGGTAATTTCACTCAGGCGTTTAAGGAAACCCGCGAGTAAACACACAGACTGCACGGCGGATGGGTGAGAGACAGAGAGGAGAGCAGAGTTTGTCCCAAAAATATCAAAAAGAAGATCTTTTCGGGTTAGAAAACCTCCACTGAAGTTTCTGCATGACTCTGAGACGAAGGAGCATCTTAAGGAGCAACTTCATGAGAGAAAAGATGACGTTAGATGGGATGAATTTCAGGATGAATGAAGCTCTCTCTGTCCAGTTTTTAGGTCGTTTTATGCGTAGTTTGATGCTTGAATTGTGTAGTGACTCATTTGGAAGGATATACTGAGTCTTATCTGTAAATTATGAATGAATTTCAATGTTGACAACACGTAGTAACCGCTTTAAAACGCAGTAACGTCCTCAGTTTGTACTGTAAACCAGAACGTGTGTGTGACGCGTCGCTCACAAAAGAGTGCATGAAGATTTTCTTTAGTCTCAGAAATGAGTTTCAAGTCTTATTTTTGCTTTGTGAGTGTTATTTGAGGCTTGAATTGTTGCTAATCTTTATAAATACTGAACCATTCCGTGTTTGTATTGTACAAAAGGCGTGAGTGGCTGATTTTTCTTTCTCCTTTACTTCTGGTTTAAGTTTTTCCGTCAAAAGGAGGAGGAAAAAAATTCTTCAGTGGCTTTTGCGTGACGTCCCTTTTTTTGTGTCCGAGTGCAATATTTCCTTCCATCATGAATTGAGTATTTCATCACATGTATTTCTTTATTCTATGAAACCTGTGTTATTTGAACACATCTTTAAACTATTAAAATATAACATGTTTTTTGGTTTTTTGGTTCCTCAAACCCCCAAAATGTCAGGTGGTGCAACTGTCCTGACAAGTATCCACAGTAATTAAACTCTAAAAATTGAATGTCAGTTATTGTAAATGGAAATTAAAAACACAGTGGCATTATTTTATGCTTGAACCTTTTTAAATAAAACATTCTTTGCAAATAAAAAGAATTTTAAAGCTGTTGAGAAATTTAAAAAACTTTTGTCCCATAATTTTCACCTTGTCAAATGTCAGGGTGGTGCAACCGTAACATTAGACTTTTATTTTAAAGTGAAGAGAATAAAACAGGAAACAGGAAACTGCATCAGCCAGAGGAGCCCAAATGACATTTGTGACCAAGTGGAAAAGTTTGTAGATTTCTCTGAAATACTGATAAAAAAGGTTTTTTCACTTCATTGGTGACTGGAACAATTTCCATGTCAGGTGGTACAACCAATGTAATAATGTGAAATGTTATTTTAACACCAAATTATTGATCTTATTTACAAATAAAAGAAATGAAACACACAAAATGAAAATGTATGAGTCACTACAGACACTTGAGAGATACTTGCCAATAATTTCACACAGAAAAAATAACAGGAACATATAAATATATTTTCATATATTTGGTTGCGCCACCAGAGATTTTTGGGTGCTCAAATTAAAAATACTAAAAAATAATGAACCTCAAAACTTTGAAATGTTGGTCAACTACTGAAATCTGTTAGAAAACATAATTCTTCACTCAGAAATATGTTTTTATCCATTTTCAAAGAACTTTTTAAAAATACGGTTTTTGACCCTCTTTTTGTCATTGACCCTCATATGTTTGTTAATGTTTAAATTTTCAGCTCAGCCTGTAAAGTTCATTCATGATTTTTGTTTTAAGTGCTTCTTTCTTCACTTAACCTCCAACATCCAATTCTCTGTTTGTGTTTCTTTAGTTTAAAGGGTTTTTTCTTACATAACATGCATTAAATTGGAAAGGACACCAGATATCGAAAGTTTAAAGTGTTCTAGAAAAAATGGGCCCCCTCACAGGACATTTTTCACCGTTTTATGGTCAAAATAGGAAAATAGTCCAGGCAGGCATTTAGGTCGCAGTTGATAAAGGGGTTAAATGACCTTTTAGACGGCGAGGATGTACCTGTGTAACCTTTCTTCAGTGCATCCAGCTGATCCCACATCTCCTCCAGCTCAGACCTCTGCTCTGCTCAGTAAATCAAGTGGTCAAACATCCTCATGCATGAAGACAGAGAAAATAAAGAGACATCACATCGTTTGTCGTTCGAAGGTTTTCGTGTTAAACGTACCCCGTGTTTCCTGGATTTGCACCAGTTGCTCTTTGGTGCGTTGCAGCTCATTTCTCTGCTCATCCAAAGCCGTCATCACCTCTCTGAGCAGAGCCAGAGCTCCCTCCTCGCCGAGCCGCTGTCCCAGGACGTTTGCCTGAGAGAGGCAGCAGCCGAGCAGGACGAGTAAAACCACCCTCATCTTTGAGGTCTGCGGAGCCGTGGACACCTGTAGGGTCTGTCAGGGGGCTTTTAAGGGTTAAAGGAGCGTGTGAAAGGTTATGTAAGGTTTGTATGTTCTTAACATGGAGGTGAAACATGGCTACTACATGGAGGTCAAGGCTGGGAGAGTGATAAGAGGTTTCCATGCAAAGAATAATGTGGAACTGCAAAAAATATATATATATATCTTATGGCTAGGGCTGAACGATTTGTCGTTTTCTGATCGAAACCTAAATTTCAAACATCGTGATCATGTGATCGTCAAAGCTGTGATTTTCTTTTTGCTCCTGACTGACCCAGAATCTGTTGTATCAGCTGTTTCACACACACCTGTATTGAGTGTGAGACTGTTGGGAAAAATCCTTTTTTCTTTGGGATTGTTGAATTTTGTTTTTAAGTGTTTTGTGTTTCATTTAACTTGAAAACAATTAAGAATATTTTGCACCACATCATTTTTAAAAGTTAAGAATCAAAGATCGCTCTTTTTCTTCTTCGGTTTTTATAACTAAAAGTACAATTTAAAAAGTCTGGTTTAGAAATAACAAGAATAGGTGTTAGGGGAAGCTTCAAAGACTTGGTGCGACACAGTCACTATAAGATATTTCAGTGTTTACATCCAGCTAATATTCATCCATATTTATAGCTGCAGAAGTGACGCTGACATTTGAAGGTGCGTCCTATGTTGGTCTGGACACATGCTCGCTTTTGTGTGAGAGGGTAAACACGTGGATGCACTGTGTGACCAGCCAGCTCCCATCAGCCCTCAGGAGAACATCATAACAATAGAGAGCAGAGCTGGAGGAGTTTGTGTCGCCTGTGTGTGTGTTTTTGTGCATATAAGCGCCCCCCCGCTGGGAAACACAGAGGTCAGGGGCCGGACAGCTGAGGCTAAGCAGAGTGTAAATATATTCTCTTCTATATTCTGAGAGCTTGTTTCTTTGTGAGAGCCTGAATTGTTTGAGTTTACAGTTACACAGTCTGTTGTTGAGAGGAAGAAGAGGCTCCAGAGAAAGATTAAGAGTGTGAAATGTAACAGTGTGTGTCTTCTGGCTGCTGTGAACGAGGTCAAAGCGGGTGAAAGCGTTGACCTGAGCCAAAGTCAGAGGAAGCCAAAGGAAATCCTTCTGTCACATAAAGACATGTCACTTTCACAGAAGCTTCCTCCTGGTGCTTTATAAACTCATCTGTTACTTCTTGAGTCTTTATTTCTCCTGTAAATGTTTCTAAACTTTCGCTTAAGCAGAGAATGTGCTTTTACACACGTAGCTAAACATTATCGTGATTTTCAAAGAGGATCTGGGTGAAACTGATGCTTTTTCTTAAAGCATTGTTCCCCTGACTGAGAGGATTTTCCTTAACCCATCAAATATGTAACATGTGGGTCAAAAAGTGACTGAATTGGCTTAAAATAATATGTTTTCTTCTTGAAAAACAGTCGGACAAAAGACTTGGTTTCATCCATGTTGGTTCCACTCCTGTTTGAGTGTGAATGTATTTTTATGTAATGGAAATTCCCAGCATCCCATTCCCTCTGCTGTATGTGATTCAGAGGTCATCTGAGTCGAATCAAAGTATAAAAAGCAAAGTAAAACCTCTCTGAGAGTCTATTATGTGTCACTGTGCTTCAATGAGTTAAATCTGTGAAAGACATCTAACACTTTATTGCATATTTTCATCATTTAGAACAACTTTAAAGCTACATCATTTTATTTATGTCCCCATGCTGGAACCAGCCCTTTTTATTCGGATCTAAATATGAAGATAAAATGTTGGTCTGATGAAAAGTGATGTAAAAGAAAATGCATCATATTTGGCATTTAACTTCCTGGTTGTTAAAAGCTTCTATGACAATTCACCAAAAAAAATTAAAGCACCTGTGAGGAAATTTTTGATGGTCATGAAACAAACTGAAGTTAACACAAATGTATCTCTCTGATCTTTGAACGCAAACCAGAACATTATCATAAATATTTATCGCTTTTTATTGTTATTTTTAATGTCTGTTATCAATTTGAGGGGGTAGGTAAGAAAGCAGGATGAGATATTCTGTCATAAAACACATTTCTTGGGCATGCTCGAGATGGTGGGCTGGGGTTTGATTCCAACCTGCACCTTCTTCTACACCTTGTTCTTTTGTTGGACAAACTAAACACCCTTTTGTTGTCTCTTATCTACATGACGGGATGTGATTTCTGTCTCTACATGGTCGCACGTTCACATTTCCAGTTTGCTCTCTGTATCAAGCTCAGGAGAGTTCTGCCCCGATGCACATACTCGCAGAAGAGCAGACTGTATAAGCGAACAGAGAGTTGGGAGAAATAATGGTGCAACCACCTCAAAAAAAAAGCAGAAAGTCACTTTTCAAAGTGCTACCAGGGCACATCACCATCAGCTCACATGCTTGCTGCAGTTTTTTATTTTTGCGTAATTACAACACTCTGTTTCAGCCGTGTTGTTTCAATGATAAAAACCTCCCATTCGAAAACTTGAAATGAACTTTTTAGCCATTTTTTGCTGAAAATTTTAGGTGGCCAAATATTTGGTTCATCCGTAGTTTGAACAGTACCCTACTGATTTGTTGTAATTCTCATTGAACTGAGCAAACCCTCTGAAGGTGAACAGGAATATTTGACTTCTCTTAGGACCAGCCTGAAAAATGACACATTGTTTTTCAACAGTGTCAACAAACAGAGGTAGAAAAATTGGGGACTCTTTCACCTAGGATGTTTCGAGGCACCACTTAAGCTTTTGAGGATTAATCACAAGTTTTGAGAGTTCAAAAAACTAACTCATTTGGCTCATTTTTATATTTGTTAAGTTTTAAGAAGCTGAGCTCCTGGACTATGAAATCTGTTTTATTATTTTCAAAATTCCGCCCAGTATTGGCATTGGCCCCAAAAATCTCATATTGGTCACACTCTAGTAAAATCATTGGCTCTTGTTCATGGCTTCATTTCTCACAGGTGGAGGTTTTTCACTTCGTTGGATTTGAAAAACTTACTGCTATTAAACAGTAGAAGCCTAAACATGGTGGCAGAAGGAAAGGGTATATAAAGAAGAAGTGATGTTTTTTGTGTGTATACAGTCTGTAGCTACAGTTGCAAATCTCATGTATACGACACAACACTTCACCTTGTTATGAACTTATTAACTTGATGTTTTCTGAAGGGCATCACTGTCTGTGTGGCCTAATGTGCAGCTCTAACTGTGTTAAACTGAGACTAAACCACTGAACTGGTTTCTCTTTCTGCCTCCACAGATCATCGCATATCAGCCGTACGGACGCTCTGTAGACTGGTGGGCGTATGGAGTTCTGCTCTACGAAATGCTGGCAGGGCAGGTGAGTTATGTATTCGCACAAACACACACTCACACACTCTCACCTGCCCCCACACGCACACACACACACACACACAAGCACTTATGTAATAACTTGTTATTGATCGTGTAGTAAACAACACACAGGCAAACACTCGCTCATGACCTGCTTTGGCTGCGTTTTTCCCACGGACGACTTATCGTGCCGAGGCTCTGCTGTGGCCTGAATGTGTTCAGGTGTCACTTTCAAAGACTTTCCCATGAGCACTGCACACTGACATGCAAAAACACAACATATTTATCGTACCCTGAACCCTCTTAAATGGCAAATGAGGCTTTATGTGCCCTTAAATTATAGATTATGCCACACATTTCTACTCCATGCTCTCCTTTTTCTCATCTCTGCTTGATAAAATTTTCTCAAACCCTCTTGTAATGTCATAAAAGTGGGGTTTATTTTTAAATTTAAATTTAAAGAGGGGGTATAATTATCACTGAATCTGTCATGAGGTCTTCATGTAATCATTATGGTGTTGCTAGAATAATGTAGCATCACACAAGATGCCCCAAACTGGTTCACACTGTAAGGAAGGGCTGGCCAATCAGAGCGATGGGGGTTTTAAAGCAGGGAGTCTTCAAGATAAGCTGATGAAAGGGTTTTCTAAAACACCAAAATAAAAAATAGGGTTTTTATTTTAGCTTTAGAGCGTGTAAAGATACTTTGGGGGCACCGGAGGGACGGAATGAAGCCTAAAAAAAACGGCTGAGTACCCCCTCTTTAAATATTTTGTGTTGCATGGGTACCTTTTTCAGTAAAACTGTGAAAATTTCCATTACACTCTTTGCTTTCCCTAAGTCAGTGTGTAAAGTTAGACTCTCATATTTATACCCTGAATATCTCTAGTTTATTTTTCCTGTTACCAGCTAACATCCTGTTCGGGAAACGTCTTGATTTGCTGCCAAGTCGATACCGCTGACAATGCTCTACTGCAAAAATATATCAATAACGTGTAGGCCGATAAAATAAGAGCTAGTTTTATAATTCAGGACAAGGAGGACATGCAGCTACCTTACAAAAATGTTCCTAAAGCACAAAGTGTGGTTTACAGACACCAACCTACAGACTTATGTGAAATGGTTTCACTGGAGAAGTTATTTTTCCTGTTTGTTTGATTTTTTTAATTAGCTCTGTGTAGCAGTTACATCAGAACAGTTTAAACATCTAATGGATCATCTGAGCGTCACTTAAACCAAAAAACATATTTACAGTGTTGATCCAAACTAAAGAAGACCCTGTTTAAAAACCTTGCACTTGTTGTTTATAACAAAATGGTGCTAAACCATCGTGCAGCTGATATCACAATGTAGAAAAATGACAGTTGACTTTTGCTTATAACAGCACAATGGTGCAATATCTAGTGTGTTTTACACCACAGTGAGTACGGAATATGAATTAGTGTTTCTCCTTCCATTATATCGGTAGTAATCCATATATGGGTCAATGACATAAAGAGGGTCTAAAAACTTATTTTTAAAAGGTCCTTTGAAAGTGGATATAAAACATATTTCTGAGTGAAGAATTATGTTTTCTAACAGATTTCAGTAGTTGACCAACATTTCAAAGTTTTTAGGTTCATTATTTTTTAGTATTTTTAATTTGAGCACCCAAAAATGTCAGGTGGCGCAACCAAATATATGAAAATATATTCATATATTCCTGTTATTTTTTCTGTGTGAAATTATTGGCAAGTATCTCTCAAGTGTCTGTAGTGACTCATACATTTTCATTTTGTGTGTTTCATTTCTTTTATTTGTGAATAAGATAAATAATTTGATGTTAAAATAACATTTCACATTATTACATTGGTTGTACCACCTGACATGGAAATTGTTCCAGTCACCAATGAAGTGAAAAAACCTTTTTTATCAGTATTTCAGAGAAATCTACAAACTTTTCCACTTGGTCACAAATNTTCATTATTTTTTAGTATTTTTAATTTGAGCACCCAAAAATGTCAGGTGGTGCAACCAAATATATGAAAATATATTTATATGTTCCTGTTATTTTTTCTGTGTGAAATTATTGGCAAGTATCTCTCAAGTGTCTGTAGTGACTCATACATTTTCATTTTGTGTGTTTCATTTCTTTTATTTGTGAATAAGATAAATAATTTGATGTTAAAATAACATTTCACATTATTACATTGGTTGTACCACCTGACATGGAAATTGTTCCAGTCACCAATGAAGTGAAAAAACCTTTTTTATCAGTATTTCAGAGGAATCTACAAACTTTTCCACTTGGTCACAAATGTCATTTGGGCTCCTCTGGCTGATGCAGTTTCCTGTTTCCTGTTTTATTCTCTTCACTTTAAAATAAAAGTCTAATGTTACGGTTGCACCACCCTGACATTTGACAAGGTGAAAATTACGGGACAAAAGTTTTTTACATTTCTCAACAGCTTTAAAATTCTTTTTATTTGCGCAAAGAATGTTTTATTTAAAAAGGTTCAAGCATAAAATAATGCCACTGTATTTTTAATTTCCATTTACAATAACTGACATTCAATTTTTAGAGTTTAATTACTGTGGATACTTGAGTCCTGCCAACGTGGTGGACTGTAAAACCCCCAAACTCCTTGGTTTTGTGTTTTTTTGTACAATATAAAATTATCAAATTTCATGTGTTCAAATAACACAGGTTTCATAGAATAAAGAAATACATGTGATGAAATACTCAATTCATGATGGAAGGAAATATTGCACTCTGACACAAAAAAGGGGACGTCACGTCATTGACCCATATATTCTCTGTATAATGCCAGATCACGGTAGAAGTAATGTAAGGTGACTCCTCTCATAAACAAGGTTTATACTTTGTTAATTCATCTAACAGACTAAATAGTCTTATTATTGTTATTATTGTTATTTATCTTATTTAAATAACAGAATGTCATTTCTGTCTCTATGTGGTTGCATATTCACAATTCTCCTCTGCTCTCTATATTGTGCACAGCAGAGTTCTGCCCCGATGCACACACATAGTAAAAGTAAATAGTGAAAAGAGTATCGGAACAATGAAGTGAACCCAACACAAGAAACAGACAAAAAAAAAAACTTTTTCACGATCTGTGTTACCTGTTAAACGCTGTTTCCATTACACTTTTTCTCGAAACAAAAGCAATTGTTTTGAAGTTTGCACAAAGTGTGCTTTGCCATTTTTTCCGTTACACAACAGTGCACAAATTGAATAAAATCTTGGGATGAGGACTGTTACTGGTGGTAACCATGGATACCACAAACATTTCAAGGCTGGAGCTATCATGATGATGGGTGCTATTGTTGTTGCTGATGTGAACCAACGAAGGCAGAGGGAGTATGTGTGGTTATTCACGTCCGGTGACATGTTTGTATGAAAAAAGGTGTTACTATTGAACTTTTGCGATAAACTTTGATATCCAAACCTCTGAAAAACCACCTAATAAGAGCATAAAACACTTTAATCTCTGTTTCCATTACCATTTTTTAAATAGTGATATTTAGGTTTTTTGCAATTCTAGGTGTAACAGAAATGCAGTAATTGTAGGGAGAGAACGAGTAGAAAGATGATATGTTCAAAGCCTCAAAAAATAAGATGACCTCACTTTTTCAAAGGGGATCATCTTAATTTCAGAATAGTACAGTAAATGGAATCTAGAATAACTTAGACAAAGACAGAATCTCCATTTAATTCTGTTAATTATTGTGTTATCTTTGAAAACATTGCTGAAGTCCAAAAAATAGTCTGCAAAAGAATATTTTTAAAGGTCTTAATCAAATATGTTGAGTAGTTCATGACTTGCCAAGTGGCCTCAACTACCAAGGGCGTCATTATACAGCGGGTAACAAATGACGCTTTTCCACTATACAATTCCAGCTCTACTCTACTCTACACGGTTTTGTTAGCTTTTCCTCTAGTCCGACTACGGACTCACGGTGGGCGTGGATTTTATAACACAGCTGCGCTAAAGTGCTGCGCAGAAGTGCGTGCATGTTCATCTATAACGTGACACAAACATAATTTTGTACTAACATATGTGCCACCGTGGTCTTTAAAGGAAAAAAAAAAGCTTTCAAAAGATTTCATTAAAGTAATACAGCGGCTCAATGTCGGGCGTCATGACAACGGAGGTAAACAACAGCCTCGTGCTGCTGCACGCAGAGGGAAGCGAAGGCGCTGCTTAACGACATTAACTCTTCCCTGGATCCAGTGAGATCCCTTTAATTTTTGATTTTTGGGCCTGGTATAGCAGAGATTTTTTGTTGATCAATCATTCTTCTTTGAACTGGTTTTCCTTTTTGGTTCCCTGTGGATTAATGGACTGATTGGTGCTAAAAGACTCTTGTGGCAGACAGATCGCTCCTGCACCGACAAACTTTGATTTAAAAGACCCTTTAAACCGAACCATCTTTGTTGTTAACTTCTTTTTGGTTTAAAAAGGACTTTTAACTTCTTTAGGAATCATGAAGGAGCATTTTAGCCGACATAAAACAGAAGTAAGTCAGACCAAGACACGGCAGCCCAAATTTACAGTAATTTTTGAGCAGCGACTGAATAAGGAAACGGAGAACATTCACTAAACAAGTCTCAGTCTTCGAAGGCACTGCTGTAAGAGACTGGTTACTCACTGGCCGTCAGGCAGGTGCAGTGGAAAATCATAGGGCTTTACTCGCTTAGAACCAGGGTAGAGCAGGTACTAAAAACTGGCGTCTGACGCGTAGTACCGTGGTAATGGAAACGCAACACAAACCAAGTAGAGGCGAGTAGAGTAGGGCCAAGACGAGTCAGTGGAAAAGGGCCAAAAGTCACCTGCATTGGTTTAATTCCCAAATGAACTGGTACCAAGTTTCAGTGGTTAAGCACTCACCAAAAGTTTAAACCTGCAGCTATGTTCTCTGTCCCGGTCTCTCTCTGCTGTCTGTGAAATCAAGGAAAGAGGTCATGACGCAGAAAAAGGGCTATCTCTACCCTGAGGGACCAGCAGAGTGGAAATGACAAATAATTCATTTTATGGAGTGTCAAAACAGCCACATTATGGTTACTGATGATAACCACCCAGTGAGGAGGGGAAGAAGCTGGGTCATCCACTCCATTTGGCCCACAAGGTCCTTCTGTGAAACTTATTCCTACATTTTCTACTCTGCTCTGTGCAGATTTATGTTTGTTTAACCTGTGATTTCTCTTCCTTGTTTTCTCATCTGACACATTTAACAGGAATGAAAGAGAAAGAGTTAAACAGTCTAGATTAATAATACAGGTTAAAAAAACAAAGTTCTCTCAGTGCCACACATGACATTTTACTTTTCAGTCTCAGCTCTTATACTCACAGCTACAGCTTTTTAATTAACTGTGTGATAATGGACGACGCACTAACAGCTCCTTCTATGTTCTGTCCTTCCTCTTTCTCAGCCTCCGTTTGATGGAGAGGATGAAGATGAGCTGTTTCAGTCCATAATGGAGCACAACGTCTCCTACCCCAAGTCTCTGTCAAAAGAAGCTGTTTCCATCTGTAAAGGGGTGAGTGGATGTTTCCTTTCATCTTCAGAAATAGTTTCTCATAAGGAAGCTGTGTTTGTGGTTTAGAATGATCCAAACACATAGATAGATCCATCTGCTTCACATTAAACAACTTTTCTTTCTTTAAACATTGTTGAAAACATGATAAAAATAGAATACAAAAATTTTCAAATGTTGTTAAACCTATACTGGGTTGAATACACGACAAAGACAAGATATTTATTATTCAAACTGACAAATATTCACTCATTTTAAATTTGACGCCTGCAACACGTTCCTAAAAGCTGAGACAGGTTCAACAAAAGTCTGGGAAAGTTGCTAAATGCATGTGAGTGTCATGATTAAAGGATGGGGCCAGGTTCACCACTTTGTCAACAACTGCGTGAGGTGAGCAAATAGTCCAACAGTTTAAGAACAATGTCTCTCAACATGCAACTGCAGGAATTGATGGATTTCATCATCTACAGTCCATAATATCGTCAAAAGATTCAGAGAATCTGGAGAAATCTCTGCACGTAAGCAGTAAGGCCCAAAACCAACATTGTTACCGGCACTGGAAACTGGGGAGTCCGCCGCGACGTAATTTTTGGGTGTAGTAACACATTTCCTATAATCGTGCACCCGAGTCCTTGTGAAGTCTTTTGGTAACAGTCAATTGTGTCAAGTAGTGATGTAGATGTTCACTGTCAAGTTTGAGATGGTACGTTTCTGTTTCAGTGACATCAACAACACACACAAACGTCTCTGGGCCCGAGATCTCTGGAAATCATGGGCCAAAGAGCAAAGTTCAAAAGCAGCATCTGTGATGGTATGGGGGTGTGTTAGTACCCATGGCATCATGGGTAACTGCCCCAGTATCTGTGAAGGCAGCATTAATGCTGAAACTCTCAAAGTCCCCAGGACCAAGCTCCCATGGGCGATCGGGCTTTTTCCTCTGCTGCCCCGAGGCTGTGGAACGCTCTCCCTGACCATCTGAGGGCCCCACAGACTACAGAAGATTTCAAAAGAAATCTTAAAACTTATCTTTTTAAAAAAGCATTTGGCTAGTTGGCAGAACTGGGCTCTCCATTACTACCCTAGAAATTATTCTTAAAAGGGTTTTTAATGTGTTTTTTCATTGTTTTTAATTGTGTCTTACTCTGTAGCACTTTGAGATTGTCAAAATGTAAAGTGCAATACAAATAAAATGTATNGGGCTTTTTCCTCTGCTGCCCCGAGGCTGTGGAACGCTCTCCCTGACCATCTGAGGGCCCCACAGACTACAGAAGATTTCAAAAGAAATCTTAAAACTTATCTTTTTAAAAAAGCATTTGGCTAGTTGGCAGAACTGGGCTCTCCATTACTACCCTAGAAATTATTCTTAAAAGGGTTTTTAATGTGTTTTTTCATTGTTTTTAATTGTGTCTTACTCTGTAGCACTTTGAGATTGTCAAAATGTAAAGTGCATTACAAATAAAATGTATTATTATTATTATTAAAGGTACAAACAGGTTTTGGAGCAACATCTGCTGCCATCCAAGACACTTTTTCTTTTTCAGGGACGTCCCTGATTATTTCAGCAAGACAATGAAACCAAGACACATTCTGCTCCTGTTACAACAGTGTGGCTCTGTAGTAGAAGAGTGCAGCTACTACACTGACCTGCCTGCAGTCCAGACCAGTTTTTTGGTTGAGTATTAGCTAATAATTTGTCCAGGGACTTCCAACTTCTTACCTTTCTAACTTTAGGAAAGAAAAACAGGAAGCCTTTTCAACAAACTGCTGCTGGGTTTGTTTAAGTTTGACATGAGAGACGTGAAGCTCCATTTACTGTAAGAATGAAGAACAGACTTTTTTGATACCGTCTGGGAACTCGGGACACGTTTCCTCTTGTCTTCTCGCTCAGAGCCTGTTTCTGAGACCTGAATTATTGAAGCTTTGCTGGGAAACATACGAGTTCATCCTTTGTAGTCTATTTACCGGCACCTTGTAGTCTATTTGCAAGAGTTTCATATCGTGAAATATTTTAGATTCTATTGCAAAAAGAGGAAAAAGATGAAAAAAAAAATCTAACATCACCCAAAATTGTCCTTCCACTGCTTCACAGATGTTTTGATTTTGACCCCAGCTCACATATTCGGTCAATGCATCTTCATCCCGGGTAACTGGTGCGCATTAAATATGGATGAAGTTTTGCAGCTGCTACTGATGAGGCGTTTCTGATCAATAGAAAATGCTTTGAACACATCCTGCATGGTGGTAAAGATAAGCTTGGTATCAACAAAAACGATGATGCAAGGGTTTTAAAAACAAGCGTTTATAACCGTAAAATGCTACAGAAAGAGGGTATTTATTGAGGAATTCAATTCTGTGAGTGGTCGTTTTATTTTCCAGAAGCAGCTTAGATATAACAAGCTGTGCAATAATGTCCCCTCTTCACCTCCACTTCCTCTCCTCATCCTCTGTCCGTCTCTCTCGTCCTTTCTTTTCTATTTCTCAGCCGTTAACACTCTTGGTCCTGGTTCCAATCTCTGTCTCGTGAGCACATGTCCTACGTACACTGTGAACGAAATTACTTTTGTATCACGAAAAGGGCGTCGGACTGGGTGTTTTGTTTTGTCCTCCTCCTCTCTACTCTCGCCCCCCCTTTATCTATCTCACCCATCTCCCTTTATTTCTTCTTCCACCTCCTATCTTTACCCGTACCTCGACCCCTCCTTAGATAAAAAATACACCTTGGCATTCACAAACATACAAAGAGTCTCTATTTTTAGAAACACATGTTGAGTGTAAAGGCCATTTGATTTAAAGAGGCCGCAGATGTAGATCGAGTAGATAGTTTATTTACCCTGGTTTGTTTCCGGCAAGTCTAGTCTCTACTACCTGAAAGGGAAGTAAAAGAAAAAGAAAGACACTTTCCTTCGGTTTATTGTTCGGCGTTGTCAGCGCACACGTCTTTAAAACTTCCCGTTGCCGTGAACATCGCGTACAAAGTCGAAGTTACTTCAGTGTAAAAACCGAAAAAATGCCAAAGAGGTCAAGCTAGTGGATATTTTGTTCCCTTAAAGGAATTTAAGGATGCATTTTGGCTCCCTGGACGGCAGTTTATCATGTTTTAACCAACCAGAGGAGGAGATAACTGTGGTTTGCAAATCAGGAGGGAAGTTCAGTATGTATTTTGGCACCACTAAGTCATGGTATTTCTGCAAACTGTCATCATCAGATTCAAAGAAGAAACTTTTCTCGTATTTCCAGCAAAAATAAAAGAGAGTAGGGAGGAAAAAAATAACTCAATAATAACGGTGTTTTCGTTTACCTGGCTGGACCCCCGCTGATTCCCAGACCCCATCTGGTTTCCTCTCTACTTCCCTTCTGTCTCTTTTTCTCTTTTTCCTCCTCTCTCCCCCTTCGTCCTGTCATATCTAATGATTCAAAGCTCTCATCAGAACCAGCGGGGTAACTTCCAACTTATGCACACTTTTATGAGCACATGCAGTCGGGTCTTTTTCTGGCAGCTCACGGCGCGGCGGAGTCGTAAAGATCCTAACAGTCGGCATCAAAAGGTTTCCGTGAGGTCGTCACGCCGCCCCGGGGTGAGAGAGAGAGAGAGTTTGGGAGACGAGTCAGTCAGTTTTGAGGAAATTGTGGTGTGATTTCTGCCGTTTTAACGGCGACAGGCGGTGAAGTGTCAGGTTTCTCGCTGTAACAGACAGTTCTGTGAAGCTAAAGAGGGAAGAAAACGCCTTTTTCTGCTTCATCAACAGCTGTTTGAGGCAAAGAAGATGAATTTTAAGTCTAGAGATTTTTGGATACTTTATATCGGGGTGGAAACTTTTCAACAGACCATCTATTTTTTTTTCCATCTATAACTTTTAATTTCTCTTGATACCAGATGATAAGTGGTCATTGTTTTTTGAACTCTGAATGTTCATTAAGCACGTTTTCACATCACACAGTTTAAGCAATTAGGAAATTTTGCATAAAGAATCACTTTAGATCTTCTAGTGCAGTTTTTTTAAGTACAATCATAGCCAAGATGTCCCAAAAAAAAATCCTTAAAAAAGCGATTAAACCCTCCAAAATTATTATTCACTTCAAAAACTTCATGATAATTATGAGATTCTGTAAAATTTTCACCCTGTGGTGCATAAAGGTCACTACAGTGGACAGTTTATCATGTTTTAACCAACCAAAGGGGCAGATTAGTGTAGTTCACCAACCAGGAGGCACATAAGCAAATATTTAGGCTCCTAATGAAGCAATCTGGATATTTTGGCTCCCCTCCAGTGCATGTTTTGGCTCCCAAGAAGAGAACACTTAGCTCTAGGTTGGTTTTGGCTCCATAAAAGCAGTTAATCATGTTTAACCACCGACCAAAGCAACAGTTTAGTGTAGTTTGCCAACCAGGTGGGCACTTAAGTGTGTTTTGGCTCCCAAGAAGGCACTCAAGCATTACTTTTGCACCAAAAAGGGCACTTAAGCAAGTGTTTGGCTCCCAGGAAGGCACTCTGGTGTGTGTTATGGTGCATTAAAGGGCACATTAGTGTGTTTCAGCTCCTAAGAGTGCACTTTTGAGTGTGTTTTGGCTCCAAGGAGAAGAGTTTAGCATGTTTTAACCTACCAAAGGGGCAGATTAGAGTAGTCACCAACCAGGAGGGCACTTCAGCACAAATTCTGGCTCCTGAGAAAGCAATTTGTGTATTTTGGCTCCCCTCCAGTGCATGTTTGGCTCCCAAGAAGAGAACACTTAGCTCTAGCTTGGTTTTGGTTCCATAAAAGCAGTTTATCATGTTTAACCACTGGCCAAAGTGATGGTTTAGTGTGGTTTGCAAACCAGGTGGGCACTTAAGTGTGTTTTGGCTCCCAAGAAGGCACTCAAGCATTACTTTTGCACCAAAAAGGGCACTTAAGCAAGTGTTTGGCTCCCAGGAAGGCACTCTGGTGTGTGTTATGGTGCATTAAAGGTCACACTAGTGTGTTTCAGCTCCTAAGAGGGCACTTTGGAGTGTGTTTTGGCTCCAAAGAGGGCAGTTTATCATGTTTTAACCTACCTAAAGCGCAGATTAGTGTAGTTCACCAACCAGGAGGGCACTTCAGCACAGATTTTGGCTCCTGATAAAGCAATTTGGATATTTTGGCTCCCCTCCAGTGCATGTTTTGGCTCCCAAGAAGAGAACACTTAGCTCTAGCTTGGTTTTGGCTCCCATAAAAGCAGTTTATCATGTTTAACCACCGACCAAAGCAACAGTATAGTGTAGTTTGCCATCCAGGTGGGCACTTTAGTGAGTTTTGGCTCCCAAGAAGGCACTCAAGCATTACTTTTGCACCAAAAAGGGCATTTAAGCACGTGTTTGGCTCCCAGGAAGGCACTCTGGTGTGTGTTATGGTGCATTAAAGGGCACACTAGTGTGTTTCAGCTCCTAAGAGGGCACTTTGGAGTGTGTTTTGGCTCCAAGGAGAACAGTTTAGCATGTTTTAACCTACCAAAGGGGCAGATTAGAGTAGTCACCAACCAGGAGGGCACTTCAGCACAAATTCTGGCTCCTAATAAAGCAATGTGGATATTTTGGCTCCCCTCCAGTGCATGTTTTGGCTCCCAAGAGGAGGACACTTAGCTCTAGCTTGGTTTTGGCTCCATAAAAGCAGTTTATCATGGTTTAACCACTGGCCAAAGTGATAGTTTAGTGTGGTTTGCAAACCAGGTGGGCACTTTAGTGAGTTTTGGCTCCCAAGAAGGCACTCAAGCATTACTTTTGCACCAAAAAGGGCACTCAAGCAAGTGTTTGGCTCCCAGGAAGGCACTCTGGTGTGTGTTATGGTGCATTAAAGGGCACACTAGTGTGTTTCAGCTCCCAAGAGGGCACTTTGGAGTGTGTTTTGGCTCCAAAGAGGGCAGTTTAGCATGTTTTAACCTACCAAAGCAGCAGATAAGTGTGGTTCACCAACCAGGAGGGCACTTAAGCAAAGTTTGGCTCCAAGGACAGAACGTAAGGTGCATGCAAGGGCACTTTTGTGCATGTTTTTCAACAACTGGTGGTGCCCTCCTGGGTGCCAAAACACACTAAATCCACTGTCTAGGGTAGAAATCCCCACTGAACTTTACTTTTGACTGGTTAAAACATCATATACTGCCCCCTTGGGTGGTAGAAATTTTGCTAAAGAATACAATTGCTAATGTCTATTCCAACTTTTTGACCACTATTGTCTCTCTGACTTGCACATATTTAATGCTATTTACTCTAGATGTAAACACAACAACCCTTAGAGTTATCTTCCTTTTCTCGTGCTGCTGGAGAGGAAAACAAGAACATGTTTGCAGAACTTGGCAGGAATTATTGACAGCTTTAATTTATTCCTTTCTGTCTACATTTATTCCCTGCCTGTTACAAAAAGTTACTTAAAGCAGGAACATTTTGTGAACCATCAGCCAGTCTGCCCCCAGAATAACCACGCTGTTAAAAACACAAACAAGTGAACTCAGAAATTTGGTTTTGTGTGTACATATCTTCTGTCAGACGCTTTAGAAAAAAGAGATTTTTTTTCAGCTTTAGTCTCCGTGATTGGATTGATGGTCTGTATTAAATGTTCGTGATCCTGCCTCTGGTTTGATGCTGTCGTCTTGGCACAGTTTTATTCTATATAAGAATTATCCGACACAGAGCGTGACGGCTTAACATGAGATCAGGAGATGTGAAGGTGTGCATCACATAATGGGGATTTAATGTGCTGCAGCCTCGCGTGCATGAGCGTCCTGTATTTGAATGCGTTTGTGTTTAGAAAACACATTCTGCACACAATACACTCGACTGTCTTTGAGCTTTTTGAGCAGCTCAGTCAAACAAAGCAGGTTCAGATTCCAGAGCATGAATAAGTTATCATGTCCTTGGACTGATGACAGTGAAACCCATCGGGCTCCGTGTGTGTGTGTGTGTGTGTGCGACTCTCTCTCTCTTCTTTTGCAATTCAATAAGCCAATCAAAAGTCTCTGCCTGGAAGCTGCAGTGATGATGAAGATTATTTATGTAAAGAGTAAGATTGAGGCAAGGAAGAGCCCATTCTGTGGTCATGATCTTTGTTTTTGCCTCCAGCTGAGGAGACGACCTAGACACAAACAGAGACGTAATCTGATGTGAGTCTCCCTACAACCAAGAGTGAAACGAAGAAAAGCAGCACAGACAAAAACAGCCTGAATAAAAAATATCTTACCTGCACTGCAAAAACTGAAATCTAAGCAAGTCATTCTGTCTTATTTTTAGTAAAATTTGTCTTACTATTCTTGATTTGAGCCACATTCACCAGACAAGGTCATAAAAATGTCTAATTTCAAGTTTTTTAAAGACAAAATTAGGTGTTTAATAAAGGTGTAATTACTTGTAACAAGTAAAAAAAAATCTGCCAATGGGATAAGATAAAAGATTCTTGTTTTAAGACATCTTTCTAATTTCAAGAAACTACCCGTGCAAATTCGTCTTGTCCCATTGGCAGATTTTTTTTTACTTGTTACAAGCAATTTACACCTCATTTTTGTCTTAAAAAACTTGAAATAAGACATTTTTATGACCTGGTCTGGTGAATGTGGCTCAAATTAAGAACAATAAGACAATTTTTACTACAAATAAGACAGAATGACTTGCTTAGATTTCAGTTTTTGCAGTGTGATCCACAAAAACAGGAAGATTTTTCACCTTCAATCTGCTGCTACCGAGTGCTCTGAAATTGTGATGTTGTGTAAAAGGTAAATAAAAACAGAACACAATGATTTGCAAATCCTTATTAACCAATTTTTCAGCTTTCCGCAAATATGCCTGCTACACGTTCCTCTCCGGTGTTGTATTTTTTGCTTCATCATGTTCCACACATTTTCAGTGGGAGACAGGTCTGGACTGCAGGCAGGTCAGTCTAGTAGCTGCACTCTTCTACTACGGAGCCACCGACAACATTGTCCTCGTCTTACACAGAACCAAAGTAACAGAACGACTTTATTAGTCCCTGCAGGGACTTTTTCTGTTTCACAGAACCTACCGTCGTCTACAACGAGGTTTTGGAGTTTGTACCTTTCAGCATTAATGCTGCCTTCACAGATACTGGGACAGTTACCCATGATGCCATGGGCACTAACAATCAGAGGGCACCATGTCCATGATTTCCAAAAAGAGTTTAAATGTGGACTCGTCAGACCACGGCAGACTTTTCCACTTTGCCTCAGTCCATCTCAGATGAGCTCGGGCCCAGAGAAGCCGACGGCGTTTGTGTGTTGTTGATGTCTGACTTTGTCTTTGCATGGTAGAGTTTGAACTGTCACTTGTAGATGTAGTGATGAACTGTGTTAACTGACAATGGTTTTCTGAAGTTTTCCTGAGCCCACGTGCTAATATCCTTTACACAATGATGTGGGTTTTTAATGCAGCGCCGCCTGAGGGGTCAAAGGTCACGGCCATTCAACGTTGGTTTTGGGCCTTGCTGCTTACGTGCAGAGATTTCTCCAGATTCTCTGAATCTTTTGATGATATTATGGACTGTAGATGATGAAATCCATCAATTCCTGCAGTTGAGAAACATTGTTCTTAAACCGTTGGACTATTTGCTCACGCAGTTGTTGACAAAGTGGTGAACCTTGCCCAGTACTTTCAAGGATGCTCCTTTTATACTCAATCATAACACTCACCTGTTTCCAATGAACCTGTTGTTGATTTTCCCTCAGGTTTCTCTATTTTAGCTCATTTGGGTTTTAACTGTGTGTGATTTGAAGTTGCAGCAGCAGCTCATTAAAATCTGAACAAGCAGAGAGAGAGAGGGAAAACAAAACAAGACCTAAAAAAAAAAAAGAGAATTATATCACTCTTGACTAGACCCATCTGTTTGACTGTCATTCAGTGACCTAGAAAGGAAAAGAAACACATGACGCAACAGATCGCTGCAAGAACAGAGGAGAGAAAACAGAAAACAGGCGGAGTGAGAGATTTAAATCATGCATGACATTGACCACCTCAGGAAAGAAAGACAGAAATGATGATGTTTCATTGATTTTTTTGTTTTTGTAATCTGTAAACAAAAAATCTAGACAAGATTGAGAATTTGTCCCTTTACTTTCGGAACTGAAAAGTGAAGAAGCAAAAAAAAGTTAATTATGTGACTCCTCAAACCCTCACTCGTAGAATTGGGAAATTAATCACAAATTAAATATGTCCTGTTGTAATCTGCAATATTTCTATAACCTGAAATGAGTCAAAATATCAGATACAGTTTTTGCAGCAGCTTTTTTCTGTTCTACACCAGAGTTACTCAACCCTGCACAACCAAAGAGACAAACTTTTAAAGACTACCTTTACAAAAGAAACAATCGAAGTGGTAAAAAGAGGCAAAAACAGCAAAGAGTTGCAATAAAACTTAGTTTGAGGCCATGTAGATTGCCAAGAAAGCAACTAAAATTGGCATTTGAATTGGGATGGAACCTGAAAATACTCAAAAAATGGTCTTAAAGTGGCAAAAAAGAAGTGAAAATGTCTAAAATGGTCAAAAAGCAACAAAAACTAGCAAGAAATATTTTTGAGGAAACTGTGAAAAATTTCAGAGAGTATAAAAAAATGATGGAAAAAAGTGACAAAAATGGTGAAGAGTGCTAAAAATGGCCAAAGTAAACAAAAATGGCAAGAAAGTTGGGATGACACTTGGAAATAGTCAGTTTTCTGTAAAAATTGGTCCAAAATAGGGGAAAAAAAACAAGTGAAAAATGGCAAAAATGCCCAAAATTAACAATCATTTGCAAGAAAATTTGGAGAGAACATGGAAATAGCGAGAAGGTATTAACAAAACGGTCCTAAAATATCCAAAAAAAAAATGAAAATGACTAAAACAGCCAAAAAGCAAAAAAATATGAGCCAGAAATTAGGGAGTGAAACTGGCAAATAGTGAAAAGGAATCAAGAAATGGTCCAAAAGTGGCAAAAAGTGAAGTGAAAATGTCTAAAATGGTCAAAAAGCAACAAAAACTAGCAAGAAATATTTTTGAGGAAACTGTGAAAAATTTCAGAGAGTATAAAAAAAAGGTAAAGAGTGGTAAAAATGGCCAAGGTAAACAAAAATAGGAAGACATTTGGAATTACACTTGGAAATAGTCAGTTTGCTGTAAAAATTGGTCCAAAACGGGAAAAAAAACAAGTGAAAAATGGCTAAAATGGCCAAAATTTGCAAAAATATTTGGAGCAAACTTGGAAAATAGTGAGAAGATATTAAGAAATGTTCCAAAGTATCAAAACAATGAAGTGAAAATGACTAAAATGGCCAAAAAACAAAAAAATATGAGCCAGAAATTAGGGAGTGAAACTGGAAAATAGTGAGAAGGTATCAACAATGGTCCCAAAAAATAAAAAGTGAAAACAACAAAAATGAGCCATAAGAAACTAAAATTGGCAAAAAAAAAAAAATGTTTGAGGAAACTATAAATGGTGAAAAAATTGACCAAAAACTGTGAAAAGTAGTGAAAATGGAAAGAGTTAAAAAAAATGGCTAAAAAGTTGGAATTAAACTTGGGAACAGTCAGTTTGCAGAAGAAAAAAAAAAGTGGTGGTGGAGACAAAAAAGAGCGAGAGTATTTAAAAAGGTGAAAAAGGTTAAGAAAAATGCACAAAAGTGGTAAAAAATAGCGTCAATGCCAATGGAAAATAGTCAGTATGTTGCAAAAATGGTCCAAAAGTGACATGAAAGGGTGAAAAGGGTCAAATATGGGCAAAAACGACAAAAATTGTTGGAAAAAATTGTGGGGAGTGATACTGGAAAACAGTAAAACATCATAAAAAATGTTCCTAAAATGGCAAAAAAGAAGTAAAATGACTAAAATGGTGAAAAATCAGTCCCAGTTGTAGTCGTAGTGCTGTAATTAATGTAACCGTTCTACTATGTGTTTCTTTAAAAACAGAGAAGATGGGAACCTAGAAATTATCATACAAAAAATCACAATCACAATTATATTATTTTTGTGAATCGTTCAGACGTCGTCACCAGTGTCAGGGACGTAAACTCTGGATGATCTCTGTGTATGATTTTCTTCCTCAGTGATTAAGAGCGACAGTTTGTGATCTCTTTCTGTCTCTTCCTCCGAGCAGCTGATGACCAAACACCCGTCCAAGCGTCTGGGCTGCGGCCCCGAGGGCGAGCGAGACATCAGGGAACACGCCTTCTTCAGACGCATCGACTGGGAACGTTTGGAGAACAGAGAGATTCAGCCGCCTTTCAAACCCAAAGTGGTAAGAGCTCTTCACGTATACGCACCTGTTACTGAACGAATACGCACCTGTGAAAGGATTTAACAACACTTTTCAGCTGTTATCTCGTAAGTTAATATTTAATAACTTTCTCACTCATGCTTCAATAAAAATAGAGGGAAAAAGTTCAACTTACATCCAAACAAACAAGTAAAATTCTGCTCTTCAGTGTCTGTATCTTCACAGAGTCTGTCTGTCAGTTCCTCTTCCGCTCTAACAGCTGGGTCATGATGCTTTAATGATCCCTCCTTCATCAGCTTCACTGAGCGCCGCAGCACGTCAACAGTGAATTTCACACGTCATCGTCTTTCCTTGTTGCCAGTTTGGAGTTCACACACTTCTTCACACTTGAACTTGGATAACATCTGGGTTCAGGACAGGGCACGAAACACACAGATGATATTTTAGGAGCTAATGTTGAACATCCATGGATTTCACCATTTAAAACCACTACACTACAACAAAACACCAACAGGTCCTTTAAAAAATTCAACTTCATTCATAATTTTACCAAGACAAACTCAATATTTCATCACAGGTAAAAATTCTGGTGTGAAAAGCAGACGAATGAGGCGAAGGTTTGTCTCATTTCCACAGTTTGTTATTGTGGTTGATGGAGTTGTTTCAGTCCAGAGGTTTGTTACATAAAACTTTATACAGACAGAAATTTCATGCAGCTGCTGTTAAGTAGCTTCTAGAGGTTTCCTGATCCAGAAGTTGTAGCCAAAGTCTGTGTAGACCAGTCATGTTGAGCTGAATTTAGTGGGTCCACGCCTCCTTGCAAACAGTAGTGTGCATAGAGGGGGGTCACAGGGGGCAGTCGCCTCACCTTGTAGCAAAACTATCAGACCTGCCAACCTGTACACATTTTGTGTAGCACGTACACAATTTGACAGAGGCTAAATACGCTTGTGGGTCAATGACGTGACGTCCCTTTTTTTGTGTCCAAGTGCAATATTTCCTTCCATCATGAATTGAGTATTTCATCACATGTATTTCTTTATTCTATGAAACCTGTGTTATTTGAACACATCTTTAAACTATTAAAATATAACATGTTTTTTTGTGTTTTGGTTCCTCAAACCCCCAAAATGTCAGGTGGTGCAACCGTCCTGACAAGTATCCACAGTAATTAAACTCTAAAAATTGAATGTCACTTATTGTAAATGGAAATTAAAAATACAGTGGCATTATTTTATGCTTGAACCTTTTTAAATAAAACATTCTCTGCAAATAAAAAGAATTTTAAAGCTGTTGAGAAATGTAAAAAACTTTTGTCCCGTAATTTTCACCTTGTCAAATGTCAGGGTGGTGCAACCGTAACATTAGACTTTTATTTTAAAGTGAAGAGAATAAAACAGGAAACAGGAAACTGCATCAGCCAGAGGAGCCCAAATGACATTTGTGACCAAGTGGAAAAGTTTGTAGATTTCTCTGAAATACTGATAAAAAAGGTTTTTTCACTTCATTGGTGACTGGAACAATTTCCATGTCAGGTGGTACAACCAATGTAATAATGTGAAATGTTATTTTAACATCAAATTATTTATCTTATTCACAAATAAAAGAAATGAAACACACAAAATGAAAATGTATGAGTCACTACAGACACTTGAGAGATACTTGCCAATAATTTCACACAGAAAAAATAACAGGAACATATAAATATATTTTCATATATTTGGTTGCGCCACCTGACATTTTTGGGTGCTCAAATTAAAAAT
>RPOG01001847.1:3923-73923 GCA_008086565.1 Thalassoma bifasciatum
TGTCAGGGAAATTTCCTCTGTTGAACTCACGAATTCTAAGTTACAAAAATTGCAATCCACAGTGTGATGAATCAGAGCCTTTACTCATGCAGCATGGAGAGGAGACTTCAGCAAAGTGTCCTCTGCCGATGGTGACATTCTATGTCATTATATACAGTCAGGGTTACAACAACAGCAACTTCACAAAACACTCCCTGCATTTCACACCTAGGGACAACAAACAGGAACTGTCTTTGATCAATCAGTTGTCTCCTATCTTGATCAATGGGTGTCGGCTGAAAAGCTGCTCCTTCCCCAACCGACCCCAAATGGGGCAATAAAACTTCTAAGGGATTAACTTCCTCCCCACCTAAACTTCCTGGCAAAGAAATCATCGACTCACACCTGGACATCTGTTTTGCCCTTACAAATTGTGCAGAATGATCTAATTGTGCCTTTTCCCTATATTAAAATTGTGATTCATGTTTATTTTTAGGTTCCCCATCATGTGTGTTGTTGTCAATTTCTATATTGAAGGGGATGATATTGTACTTTTATGGCTTCCAGATAATGAAAACCTAACATTTAGTGTCTTAGAAAGTTAGAATAGTACCTGAGATCAATAAAAAAGGAGAGTTTAAACAGAAATGTCAGGCCTCTGGAAAGTTTAGCTATTTTTAAGTAATTAAACTAACTTACAATAACTTTAACAGACACAAGATATCCTGAAGAAATTATTTGAACTGCAAGTATTCACGAGCTGCCTCTCTCTGCTCCTCACTGTCTACTATATGGAAGCCCTAACTGGCCAAAATACCCCATCTCAAAGTCAAGTGAGAGCTAAACAGAAATTTAATTCAACTGCATTACATATGGAGCTTGTTTAAGCTCACACTGTACAGGTTGAATTCATCAGTTGTGCGCTCTTTAGCTACTAAAGGAAAATAGACTCAAAATAATTGTGATTAATCAACTAATTAAGATATAATCAATAGACTAGTCAACTACAAAAATTATTAGGTGAAACCCAAATCTGAACAATCAAAATCTAAAAAAAGTTGTGATATTTGAATCTAATCCAATCATATGTCTCTGTTTCCTCAGGTCGCCTCCCTCGGTGTCACCACCTTCACCCTGTGTGCCCTCTGCATCGACCGCTTCCGCGCAGCCACCAACGTCCAAATGTACTATGAGATGATCGAGAACTGCACCTCCACCACCGCTAAACTGGCCGTCATCTGGATCGGTGCTCTCCTATTGGCTCTCCCAGAGCTCCTCATCCGACAGCTGGTGACCGAGGACACGGGGATCCCGTACGAGCCTCCCGTCGAACGCTGCATCATCAGGATATCCACCTCCCTCCCCGACATGCTCTACGTGCTGGGCCTGACCTACGAGGGTGCTCGGCTTTGGTGGTGCTTCGGCTGCTACTTTTGCCTCCCCACGCTCTTTACTATCGGATGCTCACTGGTGACGGCGCGCAAGATCCGGCGCGCGGAGCAGGCGAGTGTGCGCAGCAACAAGAAGCAGATACGACTGGAGAGCCAGATGAACTGCACTGTTGTCGCTCTTGCGATCGTGTACGGCGCCTGTGTGGTGCCCGAGAACATTTGCAACATAGTCTCTGCGTACATGGCAGCGGGCGTCCCTGAACACACCATGTCAGTGCTGCACCTTCTGTCTCAGCTGCTGCTCTTCTGTCGCGCCGCCGTGACGCCCGCGCTGCTGCTACTTTTGTGCCGTCCTCTGGGCAGGGCTTTCCTGGACTGCTGTTGCTGCTGCTGCTGCTGTAACCACGCGCCCTCTTCGGCTACAGCCAGCGACGATAACGAACACGAGTGCACCACGGAGCTGGAGCTGTCGCCGTTCAGCACCATCCGCCGGGAGCTGAGTAACTACACACCGGCCGGCTCCAACTGCTGAACACACAGTCCTTATCAGGGATGGAGCCTTCACCTGTGTGCTATTAGCCTTTGGCTAGTACTTCTCAGACTTGGCTTGGAGAGATTTGCCTTATCTGGTGTGGTCACATTTTTAAAATGGGTGCATGAATACAGTAAGATACTGAAAAATCACTCAGTCAGTGTCCTACACCCTCAGTGTTCATTCCTTACGATACAACTCTGTATTTACAGCAGCTGTGTAACCCTGTTCTACAGCAACACTAACACAAATCTTCAAACCCTGGGGTGCTCTTCAAACAGGGTCAGAACATATTTTTAGCAGCTCTGCCTGAAACCTTTAAAAGTCACAAACCTCCCTGCTGTAGACCTTGTTTGCCTAAATATCAGTCGACAGCTGGGATGGCTTCTTAACCCGAGATGATGTCTGGATTTTCTCAAAATGTTCAAATCAGGTCAGTTTCTTGGAATCACTACATTCTGAAGACAAGAAAGTGTTTCCATCTGGCCTTATGCTATCACTGACGGATAAAGGTAAACATATTTAGTTCAAAGCTTACAGATTGTTCCAGATATGACATGATAAAACTCTTTTAATGATGAATTTATTTGGTTAACACAACTGAGAAAAGATGCTTTGCCAATTCCAGTCACCTTCAAACGAAACAAAAGGGACAGATTTAGCACGTCGTACCAGATTGATAACAGCACCCAGCCAAATGTGTAGGCTATCACTGCCTACAGAACCACAGGACCTGGTTTACAGACTACACAGCTGTAACTGTACAGTTCATTCAATGCTGCACACATGGGAGCAAAGCTTCAGATAATTAAAGACGGGAAGCAAAGAGTAGATCTCCGTGCACACACCACTTACTCTGTATATTGAGAAATATCAAGCAGACTAAAACAACTGGGCTGGTCTCAGAGATACTTCAACAAGGACTCACACTGTTTGGGAAGGACTAATCGAAATTAAATGAGAGAATAATGAAGTGGAAGGAATCAAATTACGGACTACAGATTCAGAGGAATGAAGTGGAGAGAAATGGGACACAACAGTGTGGAGAATAACTGACAGGGACGGACTCAGCATGGACCGGACTGAAAATAAGTATCTGCACTACACTGTTGTATCATGTTTCGCCTTACACGTCAGGCTGTATATAAACTGTACACTTTCTTTGGTGCTCTTATGATGAATGCGCTGTAAACAACAAATCCATCGGTTCGACTTAGAATCACAAGTAATTGAGCCGGGCACTATATTTTTGTTCAAGAAGACAGATTACAGTTATCTGGGACTCTGGAGTAAATGAACTCCAGTGGGAGATAGAGAGAAAAAAAATCAATGCAGAGTTTCACAGAGATGCCACACATACAGTTGTAAGAGATTAACTGAATCTTTAAGGAGAGACACTGGTTTTGTTTGGGGGCCTTTTGTTTAACACAGTATGGTAGCACTTTATTTTATAGAGGAGTGAATGAGTGGTCAAAAACCACTGGAGCACTCAAGAAAAATCACATTTTCAACATAGCAGAGAAGAAAAGCAATAGTAATGTAGTGTGTACATTTTCTATTCGACTGGTAGAGCATTATGAGGACATTACAGTGAGTTAGTCACAGCGTAACATTTCATTTTTAAGAAAGAAGTGCCAATTCCAGATTGTAAAAACAGCTGCTTGACTGTAAATATAAGGGGGATTTTTATATTTGTACCGATAGTTACTGAACAAAGAAGAGGTTTCATTTCCACATATTTGTTTACAGCTATAGAGTAAAATAAAGTGCCACCATATTTTAAAGAGGATACCAAAATTTGACTTTTAGGACCAAAAATAGTGATCCAAAGTGTTAGGGACGCATTAGCCGTGTAATACTGAGTGTCTTATAAACTAGCGTCTAAGCTAACCACTAGATGCTTGGATTCATCCCAAACATGGAAATTCAGCTTGAGGTTTGAGGAATTTGCTCTTTCCATGTTTCCATGAAATTTAAGCATACAACAATTCCAATATACTGTTAAGTTACTTTGGAGTCACATTTATATTCTTTTGTGAATGATAACAGGTCTAGAAAGTATGTTTTAAATACATGTCTCTATCTTAAATACTCCCCTGTTATACACTGCCTGGCCAAAAAAAAAAAAAAAAAAAGCCGCCACCAAAAAGAAAAGGTCACGCACTCGGATGTTCGAACATCCCAAAGATTCTCAATGGGGTTAAGGTCTGGACTCTGTGGAGGCCAATCCATGTGTGAAAAAGATGTCTCATGCTCCCTAAACCACTCTTTTGCTAATCGAGCCCCATGAATCCTGGCATTGTTATCTTGGAATATGCCCGTGCCATTAGAGAAGAACAAATTCACTAATAGAATAACCTTGTCATTTGGTACCTTCGACCTGAGCAACTGCAGCAACCTCAGATCATAACACTGCCCCCACAGGCTCGTACAGTAGGCACTAGGCATGATGGGTGCATCGCTTCACCTGCCTCTCTTCTTACCCTGATGCATCCATCACTCTGGAACAGGATGAATCTGGACTCATCAGACCACATGATTTTCTTCCATTCCTCCAGACTCCAATCTTTATGCTCCCTAACAAACTGAAGACCTTTTTTCCCTGTTAGCCTTACTGGTTAGTGGTTTTCTTAAAGCTACACAGCTGTTCGATCCCAATCCCTTGAGTTCCCTTTGCATTTGTGTGTGGAAATGCTCTTACTTTCACTATTAAATATACACCTGAGTTGTATTGTTGTGGTTGGCGACTACTTATTATGGTCAGGCAGTGTATAAGACGGGATGGACTTTCTACAATGCATCCACTAGATGGCGTTAAATAAGTTACACCTCTGTTCTGCTGCTCTGTTTCAGTTATCTGTCCATGTGCACAAGCAAGCTAAGATCATTTACATGTCTGGTGTTTGTAACAGACTCCCATGATATTTGCTAAAAACAATATTACTGGTTTAGTGTGAAGTGTTTGCTACACAGCTCAACACTGCCCCAGTGGTTGCTAGTGATACTGCAACAATTAGCTTATGATCAGAAACATGGATTGAATAAATGGAGTAAGGGCATTTTTTTATCTGTGAATATCAGCTGTAGAGTATCAAAGTGTTAGCTTTGCCAGTTAGCTACATGGAGGCAAGTTGTTATTACAGCAGGTTGAACAGGTGGTTACAGGTTGAATTAAACAGCTGCATAAGTCTTCAGTGCTTCAAACCTTGTGTTGTCAATCTTCTGATGCTCGACCCTAAATTTAAGCCACGTTAGAGTGGATTGACTCAAGTTAAATGATAACTTAAGGATTTGTAGACCATTCATACGGAGATTCAAAAAGACTGAGTTTTCCACCCTTTGCTGTTCTGTGACTTGAGGTTTTAAGGAGTACCGATGGACTGTTTTTTTCAGCGTATAATTTATGAGTGTATTGTACTGTAAATCTGTTTTCTTACTTCTACCCATCAGCCTCGGATCAAAACAAGGTTTAAACCATTGGTTCAGCTTCTTAGTACCCAAAGAGGAAACATTAAAGTGGGAGTAAATTCTGTACCACCCAAACATACACATGGTTTTATGATAGAGGTGTGCCAATGACTGAAATTACCCTCGAAAAACCTTTTTGAATTTGTTTATCATCAATTTCCTTCTTTTATTTATAACTGAAATGAATGGTTTGAACTCTGTATTGATCCGGGCTTGATGCTCAATGGTAGTCTGTACATTGTGATGGATTTTTTGCATACGATTCTGCACTGCCAAACACCTTCTCTGTCTGTCTCTTGTGCTCTTGTGGTAGTAGCACACTATCTCTGGGTGTCTCTCTCGTAAAGGAGGTCAGTTTACTTTCATTTTCATTGAAATAGAACAAAATAACCTGATTATTAAGGCACAAATCTTTAATGATAAGAAAGCATCCAAGGTTAGTGTTAGTGAAAAACCACTTTGAGGGAGAAAATGTGGCTATAGGTTGTTTTTCCCTCCATTGCTGGAGGCAGCAACCCTTTGGCTGTAATGAAATCTACTTTATGAGCTCCAAGAGATCCAGGTGGATGTAGCCTTTGGTTGCAGCTGCCTGCTGTTTTTCAAGTTAATAGAGGAAATGGACAGGAACTTAGCAGCACAGCAACACAATGCCCTGCAGCCTGTTTGACAACTCTTTTTATTAGCATCACTATCAGTGTATTGTGGGCCAATGCGTAAACCTGTCCAGGGAATTTATGTCCCTCTGACAGCTCAGTTCATACCACTAAATCTCTTCAAGACCACAGTTGTTTTCCCTTTTTTTGTATTTTATTTCTGGGATTTCTCTCCCATTTCTGGTGAAAGAAACGAGTAAACTGACCTCCTGCATCTGATTCTCTTTTTCTGCATATTTCTGGGAGCATAGCTCGTTCTTAATGGCTCAGTGTGTAGTACCGTGGTTCAAACTATTGATGAAGTGATTCTTGTAAATCAGTCAGTGCGACGTTTCTTCTGAGTTTCGTGAGTATTCTCTTCACTCTGAGCAAATTGTGTCTGTATTTGATACCTGAAAATGTAAGCACACAACCACTATTGTCTCTTCAGTCTAGTCACTGGTTTCTAAATAGCTTTTTATATAGCCAAAAAAACTGTCCCATTTGTTTATCAAAGAATTTTATCTTAAAAAAACTGTATATTAAAAGCCTAAATGTTCAGTTACTATTGTGTCTACTCATTTTGTGTGAAGATAATTTCTTTGAGGACTACAGAGAGCTAAACCATTTTTCAGGGGATCTCAAAAGTTAAAAGTCAGACTTCCAATTAGGGCTGGACAATTTTCAAAAACAACATAATTGCCATTATTTATTCTCTATATTGCAATTACAGTTTATTTTAGGAATATAATAAGGTTCTCTATCTTATATGTTTCCAAACAAATACAAGCAATTTAAAAACGCACCATATTTGATAAATAAAACCAGGAATAAATAACGTTAAAGAAGAAGAGATATTTTGATTCATATAGAGAAATTGGCATCACTTGTAGGGCTGCACTGTGGTGCAGCGGGTAGCACTCCAGACTCACAGCAAGAAGGTTGCTGGTTCGATTCCCCGTCCGGGAATGGTTGGCCTTTCTATGTGGAGTTCGTATGTTCTCCCTGTGCATGCGTGGGTTCTCTCCGGGTACTCCAGCTTCCTCCCACAGACCAAAAACATGCCCATGTTAGGTTAATTGATTATTCTAAATTGCCCGTAAGTGTGAGTGTGTGTGTGAATGGTTGTTTGTCTAAATGTCAGCCCTGTGATTGACTGGCGACCAATCCAGGGTGTACCCCGCCTCTCACCCAATGACAGCTGGGATAGGCTTTAGCCACCCGCGACCCTGATTAGCAGGATAGACGGTTAAGAAAATGGATGGATGGATGGTATCACTTGTATTGAATTGGATGATCTTTTTTCATCCTCATTTTGATTAAGAAAAACACAGACATGAGGGGGAAAAGAAAGACTTTTGTAAAGAAAAGAAAATAACTCCATCAAAGAAACCTTGTTTACATATACAAGTACATACAGATTTTTAGAATATCATCAGAAAGTTATATATTTTTCACTCATTTCATTTCACAAAATGAAACCCATATATCATGTCGACTCATGATACAGAGAGTGATTATTATTGTTATTATTATAATTATAATTATTATTATTATTATTATTTCAAGCATTTATTCCTTGAAACGTTGATGATTATGCCTTACAAACAATGAAAACCCAGAGAACTCAGCACAACAAAAAAATAGAACATGACATCAATACAAAGGATACTTTGAACAGAAATATCAGATTTCCCAATAATATGTTCTGTACTATGTATGCAATAGTTTTTTTTGCTACTTAAGATTTTTTTTTTCCCATTTCAGTCACTTGTCTCTCTTTTTTTGCCGCTTTTTTTACCTTTTTGCTACTTTTTTCCATAGTTTCTCCCAATTGCACCCATTTTGCTTCCTTTTGACCATTTCTGCCACCCTTAGCTTATTTTTATTGCTACTTCTTGCTGTTTTTGCTGTTTTTGCTGCTTTTCACCACTAAAAATGATGCTCCTTTTAAAGTAGTTTTCAACAATTTGGCTCTTTGATTGAGCAGGGTTGAGTAACACTGGTGTAGTGTATAAAACATCTACTGCAAAAAATGTATCAGGTATCCTGACACATTTGAGGAGGCGATTCAGTCTAATCTGCAATTAATTACCCAGTCAGACTTCCAATTAGTTTCTCTCTTGTCAAAAAAAACCTTTTCTGTCTGAGGATATTTAGGATATGGTGTATATGTCTTCAGGAAAAATCTCTGTTTTAAGTTTGAAAATCTTAAAGGAAACATTTTTCAGTCTGAGGATCGAATGAGTCAGGAAATCTTGTCTTTATTGGACACATCAGAAACCTCGATCTGAACCCTCAGCCTTCACATTCTCAGTGTGTAGAAGCAGCAGTGTTGTGATAGTAAGAGCCCTGCACTGAGCAGTAGAACTGTTTCAAAAATAAAAAGTGCAGGAATGGAGTATTTAACAATTTCTAGAGGTCAGATTTTTGATTGGAACCTTCCCCTTCTCACCCCTCTCATCAGTGAAGGGACGGTGGCCTTCAAGGATAAAAAGCTCTTGTGATGGAAGAGTACGACCGTCCTCCCATGTCTGTCATCACAAATTTTTCCTATCTTCCAATTTCCAACACTAGTATGTCACACAGCTATTCACTATGTACAAAAACAGGTACGTTATACCCAATTTGTTTCAAGGGGACAACAATAGAAACATGGCGTTGAAAGATGTCGGCCTCTGTAGAAGGCAGCATGTTCACAAAGAGCTCATTCTAAGTAGACAAAAATAATTCCAGTTTTCAAAATGTATAATTTACTCATAACTGTACACTAACTACTACATTCTCATTAACAATTAATACAGTTTCTGTCTGTTCTGCTAAATGCTGCTGAATTAAACATGCTGTCTTTTTAAATCTATGTGTAAAAACCCAATTGTGCTAACATCTCTTTGGTCTTGTCTTGAAAACAGCTCTCCTTCATCTTTAATGTTTTTTTTAATCCTTCGAATTATATATCATTTTTTCAAGCTCGCACTGTATATAAAATGTTATCACCGCTCACAGTTCCTAATGGCAATTTCGCATTTACACACCCTAACTTCTTGGAATTTAACAGTGTTCTTAAGTGTTATATGTGTGAACACAGCTCATATTTGGAAAAAATACACAGTACAGGCCAAAAGTTTGGACACACTTCCTCATTCAATGTTTTCTTTCTTTTCATCACTATTTACATTGTAGATTGTTTCTGAAGGCATCAAAACTATGAATGGACACATGTTACGTACTTAACAAAAAAAGGTGAAATAACTGAAAACATGTTTTATATTCTAGTTTCTTCAAAATAACCACCCTTTACTCTGATTACTGCTTTGTATACATTTGTCATTCTTCAAGAGGTCGTCACCTGAAATGGTTTTCTCTTCACAGCTGTGTCTTATCAGGGTTAATTAGTGAAATTTCTGCCTTTATCAATGGGGTTGGGACCATCAGTTGTGTTGTGCAGAAGTCAGGTTAATACACAGTCAACAGCCCTATTGTACAACTGTTAAAATTCATATTATGGCAAGAACCAATCAGCTAATTAAAGCAAAACAAGTGGCCATCATTACTTTAAGAAATGAAGTCAGTCAGTCCAGAAAATAGTCATGAAAATAAGGAAAACGTAAATTAATTGAGAAGTTGTGTCCAAACTTTTGGCCTGCAGTGTATATTTGCAGGATATCTGAATTGAACTCCGTATTGTGGATAATATTGCATTTCACTGCATCGTAGAACTGTAAAACACAGTTCAAAAGAAAATACAAATGAACCAATAAGAATAAAGTAGACGTTTTCCTTCCAAGGTTGTAACACTGTAAAAGAAAGAGGAAATTTTGAATTATACTACGATATTTATAAATTTTAACATTCACTGAGTCATATTTAAGAAGCAATCTCAAAACAGTTCACTAGTTGTCATAATTTTTGCTATGCAGGTGATAACTGACCCAAAACTGTAAGTAAACACCAAAGAGCTTTGAAGAACACAGTCCCATAGCCTGGTTTTTGTCTCCAAGCTAATTTATGTGTGTCAGCAAAGAAACATCATATTTACATAACAAGGATGGTACACGGCTAAATTTCCTGCAGGTGTCGGCTTTAACCACTCATACACATTCATGTACCTGGATTAACATGATCTACAAACTTTTGCTGACCATTGCCTGAGAGAGGAGTTTATCTGCTACAACTGGACTAACAATGTGACTGAAAAGGCGGCAGAAAGAGCAAACTCCACAGCTTTTAAACTCCAAGGTGAGACTCATTTACTCTTGATAATATATGGTAGTTGCTGCAATTAATATGCATGTATTAAAAGAGCCTCTTGGGAAGAAGCATCTCATTTTCAAGTCCCTAGAAGTTGTTTTGATAAAGTAACGCTGTAGTATACTGTATGTGCTGTGCGATTCTCTTGCATATATTTATGGAATAAGATAAATATGCACCCTGGCTATGGAGAGTCTCTTTTTTTTTATATCCTGCCTCTGAAAGCTTGCAGTGGGCTTGTTATGATCTGTGGCAGTGTGCAGTGGTCTCCTCACACTCAGGGTGTGTTGGAGAAATATGCTCTGCTGCTCTGTGCTGTGCTACTTTAATGCACTTATGAGGTTATGCTTATAAAACTGAGGCTGTGAGCTAGACTATATTTCTATGATATGCACTGTGCAATTCTTTTTAATTGTCTAATACAATGGTTCTCAACCTTTCCCAACTCAGGGCCCACTTTAAAGCCTCAAAAATGTTTGCGGCCCACCTCCAACCCAATAAGTACGTTGGCTATGTAATGTCACGTCAAAACCCCGTTTGTAACAATGACTCAACATGTAACAAAAAAATTGAATAAAAACCTAAATATATTAACTGGAAACAGATGCTAACCTCGAAACAAAACTATCTTTTGGTCGTTGATATGTTTTGGGTCATGATACCCATTGGGCTCCAACATTAGAGGTTTTTTAATCTCAATAACTGAATAAGTTTAATTTGCTTTAAAATGTGAATTGAGTTTTAAAATTTTTAACATCATTCTGCACATTTGTATCTTCATTTATTTGTATGTACATTTATTTACACTAAAATCAACATATTTTAGAAATGATTTTGTGGGCCACTTGCAACACCTTTGCGACCCACCAGGGGGCCGCGGCCCACAGGTTGGGAACCAATGGTCTAATAACATTTTTGTAGCATGGATTTTGTTTATGCGCTCTGCTCTTTAACCCTTTACATCCCCCCTATGTTTCCAAAGCTTATTACTGTGGAACCATGACGTCAAAATTCATTTGAAAGATTAAAGTCTCTAGTTTGAGGATACATGCAGCTAAAACCACTCCTGAAAATCATTAAGTCAAGATGCTTTACGCCAGACATAAAAGACCCACATCACTTCTACACCTTGTCGTCTACATCTGGGTGAAATTTGAGCTTTCTAGGTAAAACCTTGTTGGAGTTAGAGACTTTTTTGTCTCAAGTGACCAAACACCAGGCAGAGTTGCACTCACTGATCACGCTCTTGTTCAAAGACTCCTCCTCACAAACAAAAACAGCTTCATCAGTGCTCAGTGTTTTCTTTTTAGTCAACTTTGCTCTCTATGTGGAAAAGTTTTTCAGAAATAATAAAAATACAGTTTCAAGCCACGGGTTGTACCAGTTCTGTCGCGTGTATGAATGTGAATGAAGACACATGAACATAAATAGGTCTCAGCAATGATGTAAATAGCTACAGCTGGTTTCACATTAACAGCAGGGGGAAACGCCAATTCAAAAATAACTGATAGGATTGTTAGCCAATGAACGACCCTCCAGTAAAGCTATTACGCAAGCCTACCGTGTGTTATTGTCCAGTCAAGCAGGGAGCACTTATTTTCTTTCACAAGCTATCCTGGCATGATTCTCTGCATATACAGATTTGGTCCTATTTTTTTTGTTGTTGTTCTTTTTACATCTAGAACCCTAAGAAAATCAAATGCACCAAGCTTTGCCAGATTCCCATTGAGAAGGAAATGCTATAAGACTGTGAAGCTGCTGTTATTGATGAGAACGGACACGACAGACAGACAAATAACAAACTTTACAGGAGAAATTTCACCACTTGGAATAATTTGATGAAACAATACTTTTGATATGTTTGAACTCTGTATTCCTCTGGTGGAAAGGAGAGTGAATATTCAGGGTACGGGCAACGGACGAGCCAAGTTGTTGTGATTGTTACCCAAGCAATTCTTTCACTAAATGTGTCTTGTCAAGGGAACTGTAAAACAAACTTAGCAACTGAAATGTGAAGAATCAAGCTTTCCAATGCAGCATGTATTTTGATTTTTGACAAAGGTGTTACTGTTTATAATTTGAGGACGTCACACGAATGGTGAAAGATGGCTGTCGACCCCGGTGGAGCATAAGAGGTTAAAGATTGTGGTGAGCTTCTTGGATCATGGTGTCTTCTCTATAAGCCTCAGTTCTATGTAGTATACTGCAGTTAGTGACTCTAAAGTCTCTTCCACCTCAGGGATGAGTCTCTCCGTGTGCGTCTTCATGTCCTGATTTCTGTAAGAGCCTCCCATATCTTCATTTTTCTTCTTCACAGAACAGAGGACCTTTAAAATATTCATCAGCGATGTCTCACTGTTCTCTCAACACATCCTACACACTCTCTGCTTCTTTACTCTCCGTGGCCTTTTTCTTTTTCTCTGCTGCATCCAAGATGTTACACAACTCTGACGATAGCGGCCGGCGTCCTGGGTTTGTGTTTGTGATAAGAGATGCAGAGCTGAAGTGTTTACTACCTTTAACAGATAAAGATGTCATGTTGTAACACACAGAAGATGCCAGAAAATCTCCTCTAAAGACGTCTTACTCGGTTCCTCAAGAGGACACCGCTCACTCCTACTGTTTTTGAGGAGGTGGTCGCTTTAAGACAGAAAGTGAGGGGTGTAGAGGAAAGTGAGAAAAACAGGGTAGGAGATACAAAAATATTTCATGTGTCTAAAAAAAGCAACAATCTGGCGTGGCAGGCAGAAAGAAAACAGGGAGGATTTGAGCGCTTCTTTAACAGATAAAAAGATCTTCGAGGAGAAAAAAAGAGGTTTTTATACATGATTCACTTTAAATCGATGGACACTGACACATGAGGAGGTCAAGTCTGTGAAGCACAAGGTCAGAGAATGGTGCGTCTCAGTTATTCCTCCACTGATCCACCATCAAAGACACTAACAGGGCTGTGGGTGTGGATAACATCAAAGTTAGCAGTGGCCAAGTGTGTGTATGTGTGTGAGGCTCCTTTGGGGCCGTTCCAAAGTGACTTATTTACTTGAAATTTCAATGGAAATGTGAGTTTCAAACAGTGTTGCCAGATTGGGCTGGTTTTTGCCCAGCTGGGCTTCTTTTAAACCAATGACTGTAAAATATTTACAGTCTATTTTTTGAAAACTTGAAAAAATAGCATTGAACGGGTTGAACAGATTTAAGGTTTGGCTGGTTTTTTCGTGGAGTGGGCGGATTTCAAGGATTCAAGGATTCAAGGAGTTTTATTGTCATTCAACCCATGTAAAACATGGGTGGGACGAAATTAGGTTACCCTGGTCCCGGAGCAAGCCCAATCATAGAAATGAGAATAATATATATAAATATATACAAATATACAATAAAAAAGAGAATAAAAGAAGAACACAATCAACTAGCCTTTTTAACAAATAGACAGAATAAAATAATTAACTGTGCAAAAATTGCAGTGTTCATTTGTCGGGGGGCACTAAAGGGGACCACCAGAGTTCAACAGTCTCACAGCTTCAGGAAAGAAGCTGTTCCTCAGTCTGGTAGTCCTGCTCTTGATGCTCCGCAGCCTCCTGCCTGAGGGGAGAGGGACAAACAGAGCATGTGCGGGATGGGTGGGGTCTTTCATGATGCAGGAGGCCCGTTTCCTGCATCTGGAGGAGTATATGTCCGTGGTAGTTGAAAGACTGCATCCCACAGTCCTCTGTGCCGCTTTCACTACCCTCTGCAGAGCCTTCTTCTCTGCCACAGAGCAGCTGCCGTGCCACACAGTGATGCAGGAAAACAAGATGCTCTCCACTGCACACCTGTAGAACGCCGTCAGGACTGAGCTCCCCAGTCCGGCGCGCCTCAGCCTCCTGAGGAAGTAGAGCCGCTGTTTTATCTAATTTTACGTTGTGTTTGGGCTGGAAACTGTTGATCAGATCTGGCAACCTTGGTTTCAAACTAACCAATCATGTTGCATAATAGCTAGGTTTCAGTCACATGGTTTAGATCAGGGGTTCCCAAACTTTTCCGCCTGTGACCCCCCAAAATAGCAGCGTGAGGGACTGGCGACCCCCTGCTGTGGTACAACACTAATTGGATCATCCAAAAACAGGCAAAAACAAAAAAAAACCCTCCCTGAGGATACTTAAGTTAACTGATCAATAGAAAATTTACCAACTAATATGCACTTTGCTGAGTTCCTGGCATCAAACTTGAGCAAAGAAATGTGAAAAACCGATAAGATATTTTCTGTTTGCATAATTTTAGATGATCTTTAACCCCAATTTTTGCTTTTATTCTCACAATAATGGATACAATTTTCATGAAATGTTCATAGCTTTCGATTTTGGGACACATTCCATGACCCCCTATCAATGTCTCACGACCCCCCAAAGGGTCCCGGCCCCCACTTTGGGAACCACTGGTTTAGATGAAATGGGATTTCGAATGGAGGCCAGCTCTGTTTGGGGGGGTCATTACTGAAGAATAAATTGTTGATTTCAGGATAAGAATGCTTCATTTTTGGATCGAGGTGCTCTCTGATGATGTGAGAGACAATCACCCAATGTGATTGTCCAGTAAAACTCTGGCCCTCTGATAAATATAGTTGGTGACCCCTGTTGTAAAGGATTTTCTTGGCCAGTTTCAAATGATCTTACATCAAAAACCCAAACATCAAAATAAAACCTTTAAACATGTGCCTACTGTTTCTGCACACAGGCTATACAACGTCAAATAATCTGGAGGTAACATTACAGTAAGAAGAAACCATCACTGTATCACACTTTATTTGGAAATAAAAAGGTAAAAAATCGCACAACAGAAGCTTGAACTATTATTCAAAGCGTCTGCAGCTAAAAAAATGGGAGCTATTATATTTGGACCCATAATTTTCAGATCAGCTTCTCATGTTAATCTTTGAATTAAATCCAAAGACTTTCTGTCGTTATCTCTCCTGTGGAAAATGAGAAAGCCCAATTATACAGCCTCTGATGACAAATGAGAATTTTCCCCCTCTGAAATGCATCAGAATTTAAGCTTTTATCAGCTCTCTCTCCACCCTCTCTCCTCCTGTCGCAGAGGCAGAACTGTACGAGTGTGTGACAGCGCGTGTGTATGTGTGTGTGACTGTGAGTTACAGGGCGTCCCAAAAAAGCTGACAGGCAATGTGCCACTCATTGCTGTAATTTCCCCAAAACAGTTGGCCTCCTGCCTGTGCACTCAATCAGCCTCAATCAGTGACACACTTGCTAAAGTGTCTGCAGCCCAGACTGTGTGTGAGTGTGTGTGTGTGTACTTGAGTGTGTAGAGTTATGTGTGGTGCTGTCTGTCTTCTCGTTGTTTCATTATGTGATTCTCTTCTATAGCCTTTCCCTTATTTCATCCTCTGATAGTAACAAAGTGTATTTGTGATCAAACACTGAGAAGTCCTGATCCACTTTTTCTCACCGTCACTTTTTCATCTCTTTCCTGATGTGCTTCTATTTTTAGGCTCTGAAGGACTATTTTTAGACTTTTATTGTTAAAACACAACAATGCAGTATGGTTGTATTGTTCACATTAACTGGGACAGCTTTGTCCGTTATGAATGTTTGCTTACAGCTGATCACAATGATGGACAGATGCTTTTCATAAGCTTCCAGGAAGAAAACAAAAACAACAGTCTGAACTCAGAATTAAAAATACTTTATTTATCCTGAGGGAGTTCAGCTGCCCTTTAACACAATCAAAAATTAATGTAGGGTAAGAGCTGAGATATTTGTCTGCAGTCGGGCCATGACAGTGACTGGATTTGCAGAACGAGGATGTAAACCTCTGAAACGGTGATGTGGGCAGGTTAAAAGCTAACAGTCCAATGATAATGCAGCAGATCTCCTCATAAAAGGTTATGTGACAAGGATTACATCATCTGTTATTGTCCAAAATGGCAAACCTTTCCTTTTTTTAGTTATTCTTTGGACCTGATCTACTAAAACAGTGGTTCCCAAAGTGGGGGTCGGGACCCTTTGGGGGGTCGCGAGACATTGATAGGGGGTCATGGAATGTGTCCCAAAATGGAAAACTATGAAGAATTCATGAACATTTTATCCATTATTGTGAGAATAAAAGCAAACATTGGGGTTAAAGATCATCTAAAATTATGCAAACAGAAAATTTCTTATCTGTTTTTCACATTTCTTTGCTCAAGTTTGATGCCAGGAACTCAGCAAAGTGCACATTAGTCTGTAAATTTTCTATTGATCAGTTAAATTAAGTATCCTCAGGAGGGTTTTTTTTTTGTTTTGTCTGTTTTTGGATTGTCCCATTAGTGTTGTACCACAGCAGGCGGTCGCCAGTCCCTAACGCTGCTATTTTGGGGGTCACAGGCGGAAAAGTTTGGGGACCCCTGTACTAAAAGTTTGGGAGTATAAATCATAGACTGTTTATACAATTAACAGCGTGGCTCCGCCTTTTACCGTTGCACAGTTTTTGTAGTGTTTTGGTTTTTTACTGTCTCCCTTTGGAGTCTGTCTCTCTCCCCACAGAGATCTGGATGGGTCCTGCACTCTGGCTCTCCTGCACTCCCTCTCCTGCACTCCCTCTCCTGCACTCCCTCTCCTGCACTCCCTCTCCTGCACTCCCTCTCCTGCACTCCCTCTCCTGCACTCCCTCTCCTGCACTCCCTCTCCTGCACTCCCTCTCCTGCACTCCCTCTCCTGCACTCCCTCTCCTGCACTCCCTCTCCTGCACTGGTGCACACCTGCCTCTCATCAGCTCTGATCACTCCTGCACTGAACCACTGCTCCAAGTCTCCACCAGTGCCAGAATATTCCAGACCCTCAGTGGTATTTGGCTAACACTGCGAGTGTTTTTTGGCTCTCTAGACATTCTTGTACTTATTGAACTATCTCTTGACTAACCCTTACTGTGTTCTCCTTTGTTCCAGTGCCTCCATGAGCCTCCTGCACTCCCCGCCCAATCTCTGCCACGCTGCCACTCTCTCTCCCTGGGAAAGGATTCACCTGCTCTCACTCAACCACCTACCTCAAATAAATCCCCTTTAACTGATCTTCCGCCTCTGGTTCTGCTTTTGAGTTCTACTCAGCTTCTGGTTTACTAACCATAACAGTTTTGAAGCCTAAAGAGCCCCATAACTGGAGCCGCCATTGTGCAACCACAGTCTGCACAGTAGAAAATTCAGGTGGAACCAGGTAACAAAAAAGAAAAAAAAAAAAATAAAATAAAATAACCTTTTCTATAATTTTTATTCTTTCGAAGGTCTGATCTCTTTTGGTCTCTCTTTCCCAAAGTTTCTTATATCCCCAATATAATAGCTTAGCCCAGTGCTATAGCTGAGGTGGTTTGACTTTTCTCCGGGTTGGCTATGGTTGACGCACTTGTGTAGAGATGATGGATAAATACCATAGGTAAATACCTGATGTTTGTTTCCAAATAAATGTTCGTAGGCGTTTCAGTTTCCTTGCACAATAATCCGGTTTATTTGCAGCATCCCACATGAATACACCAACTCCACTTCAAGTCCATTAACAAACATTTAAAGCACTCCTTCCATCACCTGCCACCACAGCGGTCAAAAACCGTGTGCCCTTCCGGGTCAACACACACACCTACCATAGCAAGGTAAGCACCTTTTATGACCTTTTACTGGACCCAAATGTGACACCGACACCTAGTGGCAAAAAGAATAAACAACCTGATCTAAACCATGATTATGGCTCTTACACCCTATAAAAACTGCACAAGAACAACAGGTGTCAATTATTGTAAAACGAAACTTATAACCTGGTTTTTAACGTCTAATAACTAATGATAATCAACTCCAAGTAAAAAAGAGGACTTGAACACCTGAAACAGATTGCTGTTGGTGTTTTTACATCTATGTTCAGCACATTTGAAAGGCAGGTACAGCGCTACAATAGCTGCTGTCTAAAAAAAGACAAACTACAGACAGATATTTAGACAGATCCATAACCAAGTTTTTCGTTTGTTGCCTCTGCTCTCCTGAACCCTCCATGTAGACAGCCGTACCACATGTTAAATCTTCTCTTGAATAGAGTTGTGTGCATAACTTTTGTACCTGCTATCATCTGCCCATGCTGTCACAGTAGATCACCTGCAACACGCTTGCTTCAAGCACATGCAGTTTTTTTAGTTTGCGCAATTTAGCGCCCGCTAATTTGGAGTAGTCTAAGTAGATCAGGCCCTTCATGTCAGTTCAGACAGTCTAGAAGCAGTCGACTGTCACAGATGTAGCTATGTCTTTATGAGGTATGCCACAAAGACCAAAATACATCAGTATAATCCTCAGTACATCTCCATCCCACTCTGTCACAGCACCAGATCAGATAAGTTTCCATTCAAGTCAATGTGCCAACTCACACTGGATCCACTTTGTTGCCATTTGGCTTCGTCCCTGCTCCGGCAAGTTGCAGCAGATACATAACCATCTTATTTTTCTCGAATGTTAAAGCTGTACCCAGGGCAGATCAAGCAGGACAGGACATTGTGCACAAAAACCACCTTAAAACACCAAGTGACTTTCAAAATAAAACAAATTGTGTCAAAATTAGATGGTATGTAGCTTAATTACAACAAAACTGAGACACAATGAGTAAAACCAGATCAGCAGTTAACAGGCTTGAGGTTTTACAGCCCAACATGAACCAGGAAAGGATTTTCAGTGGAGTGGGGATCATGGGAACTCCTCTGTCTCACGACTTCTACAAGGTGAATACGCAGCCAGTGTGAGTTGATGTCCACAACCAACACATGGAGCAAAAACCAGGCCTGAAATATATCTGGTGTATCCCTGGCATTATACATCCCCAAACTCTGTCTCCGTCTCAAGGTAAGTCTTGTTATATCCTCCATCTAATTGAAGAGAGATCTCGCATTGTCCATATTGAGAGAGGAGACATGGATAATATCTGTTTTCTAGAAGTCTCTATCATTTTGCACCAGCTTTCCTCCCTTATAGTTTTTTGCCTTCTCTTCACCTCAGTGTGTCTTAAATATCCAGAGTTCTGCAGGAATCTCCTGTAGTTTTGCTGATGAGTGGGCCTCGCTTCGGCGCTACCAGCTGTGCATGGGTATAAACAAAACACCAACAACAGTGATAGCAACAGAGTGTCAGCTAAAGTTTATGATTCCAATGTGAAAAACGGTACACAACTTTTTTCCAGGAAACGCCAACTGCGAGTAGCAATAGAGAAAAATCTGACTTTGAACTTTGAAAAAGTCAAACCTGATTTCCTGATGAGGCTTGATTTAATCAGGATGAAAAAAGAAGAATGTAAAGTTGAAGTGAAAATACACTTGAACAGCCCCCCCCATATGTCATTTATGTGTAATTATTCCTGGTAGTTCATGTTTACGTTTATACGCTGCCTGGACAAAAAGAAGTCACCATCAAATTAAAAAAAAAAAAAAAAAGGTCACAGACTCTTATATTTCATTGGACTGCATTTAGCTTTGATCACAGCAGGCATTCACTATGGCATTGTTTAGATGAGCTCAGATAAGCAACCCCAGATCATAGCACTGACCCCACAGGCTTGTACAGTAGGCACTACGCATGATGGGTGCATCACTTCACCTGCCTCTCTTGTTACCCTGATGCACCCATCACTCTGGAACAGGGTAAATCTGGACTCATCAGACCACATGACCTTCTTCCATTGCTCCAGAGTCTAATCTTTATGCTCCCTAACAAACTGAAGCCTTTTTGCCCAGTTAGCCTCACTGATTAGTGTTTTTTCTTAAGATTAAACAGCTGTTCAATCCTAATTCTTTGAGTTCTCTCTGCAATGTGTGTGTGTGGAAATGCTCTTACTTTCACTATTAAACATACCCCTGAGTTCTACTGTTGTTATGCTTCAGTTTGATCTGTTTAAATGAAGGCCAAAATCACTCAGGATGTTTTTCCGACCACATTTCTTCCTGAAAGACGATGGTTCCCTACCATCCTCCCAGTTTTTAACAATGTGTTGGACAGTTCTTAACGACATTTCAATAGTTTCTGCATCAATCTCCTTAGATGTTTTCTCTGCTTGATGCCAATGATTTGACTCTTCTTAAACAGACTAACATCTTTTCCACAACCACAGGATGTGTCTTTCTCCATGGTTGTTGAAGAAATGAAAAGTTACTCATTTCATCAACTTGTTGCCAGCTGAAAGATAATCACCCATGCAGTAATTATCCAATAGGAGGCTTGTACCTGTTTGCCTGGTTAAATCCAGGTGGTGACTTTTTTTTCTGGCCCGGCAGTGTATATATCCCAATCTTCCTCATTCATTTCCTTCATTTGGTGTTAGAAATAAAACACTGACTCATGAAAACACTGGCAGAGGTCTGATCAGGCGATGAACTCACCTTCACACTTGAAGTGCCTGTAGAGAACAGAAGACCCATCATTGATTTTTTTTCTCTCTTTCATATCAAATTCAGGAGCAAAGTGAGTCAGTCTGAAGATTTTCAGTAAGGAGACAGAAATACAGTATTGTCATCCTCAGCTGCTGAGAAATAATGAGGATGAATGTCAGATGGGGTTATGACAATGAGGAGGAAGGTGAATTTATCTGTGAGTGACCCTGTCCTTTCCCAGAAAAATGAAACACGAGTCAATAAAGGCTTCTGAAAACATCAGAAATCCTTGGATGTTAGATGAAGTACTTTGTGGAAGTCAGAGATAAGTAAAGGGGTTGATGTTAGACTGAAAAACTTCATCTTTTGGGTTGTATTTCCTGATTCTCAGAGGCTCAGACGTGGATCTACCAGCTAATGGAAACAGAGACTGACTGCAGAGGAAAGATGGCTGCCATTGCCTCTGATAACATGTGTTTATCTACCCAGGTGTCTTGGTGAAGGGAGTATTTTTGCTTGTACACAACATCAAACACATCAGAGCTTTTCTCTCCCCAGTCACACCGAACATCCCATAATAATCTGCTTTTTCTATTCCCAGTCCTGAGAGAAAAAAACAGCAGCAGAAAAAGTCTTTTTAGGTCCCTGTGTGGAGATTTCTCTCAGCAGGTTCTGGTGTTTGTTCAGACACACTCCCATCTTTCTGCTTTTTCCAAGTGGAACTGGGCAGTCATTAAAAACAAGAAGTTCCAGCCAAGCAATCTGGCTGGGTTTGCGTTTTCTGGCCGGGCAATATGAATGGTTGCTAGGGAACCACAGAGTTAAGTTACCATCTTTTTGACTTTCCTGTTTTTACTTTTTTGCTGGGTTTCTGACACTAAAAACAGAACAAACCTAGTCAGGAACTTTCAGAGACAGAAGAGCTGTCGTCTGTCAGTCCTGAAGACACACCTGTTTGGTAGCTCAGGTAAAGGCACATTTTCACTGTAACCACAACCAGATATCAATGGCTAAAAAAGTACTGGTAAGAATATAACTTTCAGTAGATATAATTCTTTTAAACTGATACACAACACATGGAACAACTGAATATATTTTAGTATTTAGTTAGCATCTTATGATAAAGTAACTTAGTATATGTAGCATTCTTTCATGAAATTTTCAATATCTTTATTGTTTTACTTTCAAGTATTTAAGTATTTTATTTTCAGGTATTTAAGTGTGTCATTTTAATGTATTTCCCTGTTTTAGTATATTATTTTCAGTATTTTATCAATAAGCATTAAAGTATGTCATCTTACATTTTCCAGTGTTTAATTATTTAGTACTTTAGTATTTTATTAAACATTTCAGTATTTTTCTAGAATTTTATTATTGAGTATTTCAGTTTTTTGATAAATATGTCAGTATTTTTGTAGAATTTTATTATTATGTGTTTCAGTATTTTATTAAGTATTTCATTATTTAGTAATTTAGTATTTTATTAAATATTTCAGTATTTTTTCGAATTTCATTGTAAGTATTTAAGTTTTTTACTGATAAAGATTTAATAATTCAGTATTGAAGTATTTTTAAAATTTTATTATCAAGTATTATAGTTTTTTTGTTTGTTTTATTATTCAGTTTTTTTAGGTATTTTAAGCATTTTGTTGCAAACTATTTCTGTATTTTCAGTATTTCATTATTAAGTAATTTAGTATTTGTTTTAGTGTATTATCATAAAGTATTTCAGCATTTTAGAATTTTATTTGATTATTTATCTTTAAGGTTTTTTTTGTATTTTATTTTTAAGTATTTTGGTATTTTTTGTATCAGAGGAAATTGTTTTCTGTTTTTATTTCCCTGAATTCAGCACTTAAGTATTTTAATCAGTGGACTGAATTCACAGAGTAATACTGAACTTTGTGCTGTTTTTTCGTATCTTTGTCTACTTGTACAGTTGTTTACATTGCTTACTGCTCTATGTGCGTTTAATTGTCCCTTGAGGGAAACTTTTTTTTTTTTTTTTAAGTTCACTTGGATAAAAAGTCTACATCTATGTGAATATAATCTATGTGAAATGTTTTCAAATGCAAAGACAAATTCTAGCTATTTGTCAAACTTTGACTAAAAATTGACAAACTAAAACAGGTAAATAAAAATCTATCTGATCTAAATCTTGCACCTCTGTCCTAGTGTTCAACATACAAACATATACACATGTTATAATGGAGTCTAGCTGTGGGCCGTCATGCATGTAAATACATGCGAGCACATATGGTCCATATTACATTCCAGTATTTACTAAGTGAAGCTTCTCATTTCAAAGATGGTGCTCTATCAAAAAGATATATTGAGATTGTCCATCGGGAACCGCTGGATAATATCCCTCACTCTCTCTCTTCTTTCACACCTCTGCCTCTCCTGCATCAGCAGCCTCCTCTTTTCCATCCTCTCTGAGCAGCATCCTGCTCTCTCATACATTTTAATGGCAGCAGTTTGATCCGGCTGGTCAGAGAAAACATTCAGATACCACCGTTTGTGTTGAATAAATACATAATTTAGCAACACAAGTCAACCACCACCCAGCGTTGTGGAAAAGACAGGATAAATATTTCACTTTCTGTCCACTGGGTCGAATGGGATTTACTAAGACTTTGGTTCTGATGTGTGTGGCAGCAGACATGACTGAGAACTCAGTCTTTTTGATTCCTTATTGGTTATTGGGTCTTGTGTTATTAAAAAGCAACAGAAAACTACTGTTAAATGGCTTTTCATCCAGAGACTCATGAATAAAAATTGACCATGCATCAAATTTTACATTCAGGCTCAAAAAAATGTATTTGAAATAAACATGTGGTAGAAGAAAATATTATTCAGCAGCTGCATATGAAAGAATCAATCACTGATTAAATGAAGTTATAACTAAACAAACAAGAAGTATAATGTATTTGAGTCTTAGTTCCATCTAGTAAACCAACCATCAATCCTGAAGCGTGGTTAAGACGACTGCATCCAATTCATCCCAGTATATACTGTGTGTAGTCATGTACCTCCTCTAAGTGTAGCTATGCATCAAAGTGACGCAAACAGCAAAACCCTGTGATTGGTTTAGGTTGCAAACAGCTCCAGTCTCACCACAGACCACTGCCTCCTCTTACTTTGTGGCAGTATTTTCCATCCTGACGTCCCCTTTCCTTTCTGGTTTGCATCAACTACACTTTGATGAACTGCTGCTCAACATTTATCAGCTTCATCTGAAACAGCACAGACTCAGGTGCCATGGTTTCTTAAACACAAATAAGCAGAGAAGTTTGGGAAATGAGATGAAATATGGTGGTCAAGTGTGGTGAGACCAGCATTGAAATTGCACCATTGCAGAGTACTGCAGTTCTATGTGACCACTCCAGCATACATGTACTTAAAATGCTGATGATGTCATTATCTAGCCATCATAGCTGTAGATTGGTCAACACAGAAATGCACACGAGGCTCAGGTTTTCAACCATCTAGATTCAAGATTCACTTTATTCGCCATTGCACATGTTTCAGAGCAAACCCCTTTCATTAGATTCCGTCCAAGAAACATAAAAAAGAATGAAACACATAACATAGGGAGGACAAGAGGCAGGGGGACTGTTGGGTCACCATCGTGTGCAGTGCTCCGCTTCAATACAAGGAAAAGAGTACAAGAGGAAGTAGGAGGGGGAAAAAAAGCAAAAATACCAGACTAGGCTCCAAGGGTGGGGGCACAGTTTGGGATTAGGAAAAAACACCTCGGCACATAAGCAACATAAAAATATATCCAACCAACCATCCGTTCCTCCATTTAACCAACCAATGGCTCGGCTGTAGCTCAGTGGTAGAGTCACCGTCTCGGAATCGGATTTGATTCCAGCTCCTGTAGTTACATGCCGAAGTGCTCTTGAGCAAGAGATTGTGTAAATGTGGTGTGTATGGGTGAAAGAGGCTAGAAATGTAAAGCGCCTTGAGTGTCCAGAAAGACAAGAAAATGGCTTTGAAAGTCGTGATCCATTTACCTACCAACTAACTACTCATTCATCCATTCATTAATCCACTTAACCAATCAACTAACCAGTCATCTACCCGCACAACCAATCAACAACCAGTCATCTACCCATACATCCAATCAACAACCAGTCATCTACCCATACATCCAATCAACAACCAGTCATCTACCCATACATCCAATCAACAACCAGTCATCTACCCACACATCCAATCAATAAACCAGTCAATGATCCACTAATCCAATCAACTAACCAGTCATCTACTCATGCATCCAATCAACAACCAGTCATCTACCCATACATCCAATCAACAACCAGTCATTTATCCATTCATCCAAACAATCAGCCAACTAGTCAATCATTTGAGCAACTGTGCATCCAAAGATTAAATTAAACATCTATCTATCCATATATCTATTTATCCATGTATCCTTCCAATCAACAAATCAAACCTCTAGTGAAGCAAGCAACCAATTATTTATTCATCCAACCCCCCATCCAACTAACCAATTAGCCAACCAATCATCCAAACAATCATTTATTCATCAAAACATCAATTTTTTCCATACTGTGCAACAAAAAGGAAACCTGTCCAAGAAATCAAACAACTAATTATCAACCCTTGATGAAACCAACAAACCAACCATTCATCCAACCATACAGAATATGCACCCAACTTAACGACTAACATCTAACAAAACATTCATTCAATCAACAAAACAAATGTTACATGGGGCTAAACAAAAATCATCCAATGTACCATCCATCTATCATATATGTTTTGAAACAACCAATCAATCTGCCCATCCAACCAACCATCAAGTCCCCCAATCATCCATCCATTAGCTCATCCAACTTTTTAGAGATGAACAAATTTAAACAAAGACAGTCACTTTTTTGTCTTCAGTTCAATGGTTCAGTCATACTCGTAGATCTGTGGGTGCTACATTAGTTTAGGTTTATTAAGCTTGAAAACAGGATTTATTTGAATCTAATACAGCACCATTTCCTTTAAATCTCCAAAGAATTATTGACAATTGGGTGTTTTAATTCTTCATCACCTATCGTACCAAACAAGCAACACTGAAAGCACCTTGAAACCTTCGTTCTTCACTGTTCTGTGTAGAAATGTCCTTACACCGTTGACAAATGCACAGACATGTATTCAGTCACAGTCATTTGCTGCTGATCATGTTTATGTATAAGACAAGAACAAGAGTAGACGTGACTCAGCCGGCTGGAACCTCATCTGCTGCTCATTTGTAGTCAGTGTGAGTGAACGTGTCAGTCAGACGTAAGTTAGCATAGATGAGCGAGGCCGTTGTGTCGCCCTACACAGTTTGTCCCTGTTTATTCAGCTACACACCATCTTCATACCCCCACAGTCACTGAAACTATCTTTTCACCATGTTTTCAGATGTTTATGGGGGATTTAAAGTAACGCTGAGTGTTTTAAAATCATCAAACCTGTTAATGTTAATGATACACACTGCTCTACAACACAATTCCAGCACCTTAGGGGGAAAAGCCAGGATCCACTGCAGCTTTTGTTTGCAGTGTCATTCATTTCTAGGTCACTGGGATGACTGAATGCTCGGCTGAGCTTGAGACGTGCTCAATGAAGAATCTCCACATCCCCATTCCCATGTGTGCGGCTGTGAGCGCAGTGAAGCAAAAAGGACCTTCACCCAAATGCCCCCCAAAAGGCACATATATTCACGCTCCTCAACTTCAAGCACACACGCACTTTAAGACCACACACACCTTTTCAAAAAGGAGTCTTTTCTTCCTTCTACCTGCTGTCTTTCCATCTCTGAGCCGCTGCTTTGTTCAGACGCTGAGGCTGATGGGGATCCATTTCACTTCAAAGATCTTTTTTTCTCTGCCATCCTCCCCATCCTCTTCCTCCCCACCCCCCAAGGACCAAGACTGGACTGAGGGTCAGCACATCAGACTGTCCTGTTGGACTCTTTCTTTCAGTTTCCATCCATCTCATATCTCTGTGCCAAATGAAACGTAAAGATTCCAGAGCTTTGCATTTCAAAGTTTATACTCTGTATACATGTTTTTACTCACAATCATCTTCTTTTTTCCAATGTCTCAGCAATTTCACATGAACATTAACAAGCTAAACTAATTCATGTCCACTTTTTGCTTGCAATTAAGTCTCAACAGCACATTTGCCAACATGATGAATCTAATAATCACACAAAACTGAGAGAGCCAATGGGAGTGGGCACTGATAGGATTTTATTGATACCAAGGTTCCAATGGACCCCACTCATCACCTTGATTCTTTTATTGATTCACTTATCAATAAATATGACAATGAATTTAAATGACTCTGTACATAAATAACACATAATGTGATGTTGATGTACTGTTTTGTTATATGTTATTGACTCAAGTAGGCTACCTGATGTCATGAAGTAGTTATAGTAAAGCTTTGAGCTGTTTGGAACCTTGAGCTTGCCATACTTATGCTGAAATCAGCCATGAGCCTGCTCTAACTTTTCTTTTACCTTCCAGTTTGAAACACATTGGCTTGTTAGTATTTTTCCATTTAGACTTGTCAGCATTGTTTATTTATATTATCTATATTATGATATGTTTATGTGATAAAGGTTAAATTCTGTTTGCAAACCTGGCAATAAAAAAAGTCACCACCAAAAATAAGGTCACAGGCTTACTCCTTAGTTCTACTGTTGTTTTTCTTCAGTTTGTTTGGGCCAAATGTTTAAGTGATCGCCGATCGCGACCATCCAGGATACTTTTCTGACCACATTTCCTCCTGAAAGATGATGGTTCCCCACTATCCTTCCAGTTTTTAAATAATGCATTGGACAGTTATTAACCCAATTTTAGGAGTTTCTGCATCATTCTCCTTAGATGTTTTCTCTGCTTGATAACCATTCTTAAAGGTTGTTGAAGAAATGAAAAGTTACTCATTGCATCAGCTGGGGTTAAATAACTTGTTGACAGCTGAAAGATAATCACCCATGCAGTAACTGGCTTGGCAGTGTATATCAATCAAAGCAAACTGCTATTATACCAGCGCAATCTCCCATATATATCAGCATCAAGCTAGGGCTATGTTTTCTATTTGGTTTTTGGTATAACATGTGGAATGTATTGAATATGAATCTCTTGAGAGAGAGAGAGAGAGAAATATTTGTTTCTTTGTGTGTTAAGTTTTACAGCCATGTAAGTAAAACTTCAAACAGAAAATTCTGAATCAATCATCATCTTTTTTTGATAAGCTAAGATACCCAGAGCAGGATAGTTGACGCAAGGAATGGAATTATAAAGCATAGAGGCAAATGATGTCGATGGATTGAGCAGTTTCTCATCAATTCTTAACAGGAACCACTTATTGATTCCCATCTCTAGGAGTCAACATTTTGTACAGCCATGGCTCACCTGTCGCTTATTTTCATGCTTTCATGCTCCTCCCTGACTCCAAGAATAATAAAAAAGAAAAACAAATAAATGAAGACGTCACACAAGACTTTGCCCAGCTCCTGTCAGTAACAAACATCTACAGGCTTTGCAAAGTTCCTTCTTATATAATATGGAAATAATGCACCAAAAGGTCCTGAAAAGTCAGGAATATAAAAGTTTTATTCTAACTTTTAATGTTTATTCATTAAGTCTTTCCTCTTTCTGTGGAGTTTCTACTTCTTCATGCATATATTATAAACACAGATGATTCCACTGCCGTTGCTTAATCTTAAAATCTTAATTTCCTGAAGCGTGAAAAAGTATTTCAGAGTTTCAAACACGTATCCACAAATTCTTACAATGTGCCCCCGTGCATTATTTAGTGGAGGAACATTTGCCGACTTCAGTTTAAGATGTTGAAATGTGTCTCGGTCCTCCTTCAAGGCGAAAAACCACATTTAAATTCTGTCTGTGAATGAGTGAAGGCCTGTAAGTTAGTTAAAGATGAAATCCTTCAGCAGACAGTCTTGTCTTTACTCACAGTGCAGACACTTGGAGATATTACAATCTCTTCTCTGCCAAGATTTTATAGATTCTTAATATGGATTTTCAATACATGGGTGGACCTTTAATCTGAAAGTGTGTATCTATTGAGTTAAACTGCTTTAAACTGACAGACAGAACCAGACAAAAACAGAACATGAGGTAAATCAGCTCACGCTGTCTCTGGAGGGGACACAGTGCTCCTCATCATCAGACGTAAAAATTGATGAAAGTTTGACATTTACTGGGGAAGATAAACCCAATTTACTTCCTAGAACACAATGAACAGACCAGCCTGGATTACACTTTTTTCTTTTACTTAAAGTATAGCACAAAGGCTAACAGGTACAGATGGTAGACGTCAATAGGGTCACACTTTCTGTCTGGTTCAAATTATGACCATAGAGAAAAAAAAATTGGTAGAAGCAGACTTTAAAATAAGGGTATTCTGTATTTCCCATTCTGTAAACATGAATATAAAGTACCAAGGCTGGATGCTCAAACTAAACGTGCAGGTTTTTTAACCTCTACATTTTCATCCATTGTAGAAATCCCTAAATCTGTTTGTGAAACTGATTAAAACACTGTTTTAGAAATCGCACTTCATCTTTCACAAGATCTTCACGAGACTTCATGAGATTTTTTGAAATGATAATGTCAGTACATAAAGACGTTGAAGCTGCTCCAGACCTCAAACACTAAGGCCATGATCACACTGGCCAACTGGGCCGTGCTTAAGAACACTTCAGCCCTAAAGCTCAGGCAGGATTCACTTTTGTGCTTCAGCAAGCTTGGGAGAGTGAGCTGCTTTGGAGTGGCTCACTTCATGCACAACCATGACTGCATGACCACGCGATCGCCATGCATACATGATGCATGATCCATGATGTATGATCACTTTGACTGCTCCTCTCAATAGTCATTTTAATCAATTGCAGGGTGTGAGAGGGCTGTGTCGGTTCAAAACAACTTAACAGAAGCCAAAAAGTGAGTAAAGTTGAAACAATGTTCTCTGTGTCTTCTAATCTGCTGACTCCGATGAAGCCGTGCCTTGTAAACAGACGCTTCATCATAAACACAACCGTGCTGAAGTGTGGTTCATGTTTAGTTTGAGTAGTGTCACCGCCAGCTGTACTGTCCTGCAGGAGAGCGGCTCTGTGGGGGGTGAATTGTGCTTGAGTACAGCACGGTTTGAATGGCCGGTGTGACCGCGCCCTTAGTGTTTGAGGCCTGACACAGTTTCAGGGTCCATGTGTGATGATGTCATCATGTCAGAAAAATCGTATGATGTCTTGTTGTGAAAGATATAGTGCTAAAACAGAGTGTTTTATTCAGTTTACAAACATATTTAGGGATTTCTACAATGCATGTATATGTAAAGGTCTCCCAATAGCTCTGCCCCTGACTGGTTAATTAGAGGGAAGGGGGTTAATGGAGCAGGGAGCCTTAAAGAGACAGCAGTAAAAACAAAGTGTTTCAGACATAGGATAAAATGATAGTTTTCTGGAACACAAATGTAAGAGAAATAGGGATTTTATTTTATCTGTTAAAATGTAAATCTACTACAGCACAATAGCCTCTCTTTAAGCCTTGAATTTCTTATCATTTTCAGTCTTCTCCTCACTACAGGCAGAATAAGAGATAAGTCTGGTTCAAATCTAATTACTCTACAATTTTTGGGACTGAAAGATAAGAGGAGAAACTTCCTCACAACTTTCTCAGGTTTTATCATGGTGGCTCACTTGTTTTGCACAAAGGCCCTTCAGACAAACAAAGAAAGCTTTTTGAAAGCTTCTCAGGTGCAAAGATTGTTAAGTGCTGTCTGAATTTAAATTGGTTTTGTTTCATGGTATACCAAAGTTTTTGGTGGATCTTATTCAGTTCCAGGAACATATTCATGTCACACACCTGTGTGTGGCTGAGCCATCGTTAACATGACGAGTCACACCTGTGCTTTCTGCTGCTATGACAACAGGCCTTTTGGCAGCACGGCTGTAGAGCACCACCTGGCAGTATGTGATAATATAATTACTAATGGACCTGTTACCACTTCATCTGGCACAATAAAGTGATTATTGTAATCAGTATGAACCTCTTGCTTGACTATAGATGTGATAAATAATCACATTCTCTGTTAGCTGCAGAAGCTAAAAGCACTAACATGAATGAAATGACTCAAAGTTTATAAATGTTTCTAAAAGCAAAAGACTTAAATTGGCAGCCAAACTTCAGTGTTTGTCTCATTATCTCAACATTTGAATACTGCACAGGAAGTGGCACTCAAGCAGCAAACAGAGACTGCTCCTGAAAGCTGTCAGGCTACTCTGTTTCTGCTACACAATAAAAGAGAAAGTCTCCAGGGAAATTAATGTGTGCATTAACTATGCTTAAAAGAAATTCATACGGACTGTTTAGAGTGGGTGGAGGCTGCAGCATTGGAAATAAATGTGAATGGTTTTTTTTTCCCAGTTTGTTTAGTTCAGGTTTTTATTGAAAAAGTCTGATATGTGCCTGATCATAATCAGCGACTTGAGATGAGATTATCAGCACAAAATAGGCAATTTCTAAATGCTAATTCCTAGCTTCTTGATTGGACTGGACTGGACCGGATTGATTTATGACAAGCTGAGGTCTCCATGACAACGCCACGCTGGCTGACAAAGTTTAGCAGTAAGAAGAGATATCTGTGATAGACCGTACAATGATTTCTATTATTTATTTAGGAGTAATAGTGGAAACGGGGGCTGGACTGTTTGAGAGAAAAGGGACAGAAGAGCAGAAAAAACTAAAGAGGAGAGAGATAGAGCATGGGTTAAAAGCTTAGACTTTTATGTAAAGGGCTAAAAGACATGCCAACCTAAAAGCTAAAACACAAGCTAGAGACTCCAACACATGCTAAAGGCTGTAACACAACGCTAATGTCTTTAACAGAAGCTAGAGGCTAGAACACAAGCTAGGGGGTAAAAAAAAAAAAAAAGCTAAAGACTCAAGTCCATGCTAAAGACTGAAAATAAGCTAAAGGCTAAAAACAAGAGCTAGAGGCTTATGCACAGGCTTAAGACTGAAAAATAAGCTGAAGGCCAAAACATTAACTAAAGGCTAAAACACAAGATAGATATTAAAACATAAGCTAAAGGCTATAACACAATGCTAATGACTTAAACAATAGCTAGGCTAAAACACAAGCTAGGGGGTAAAACACAAGCTCAGACTCAAAGACATGCTTCAGACTGTATATAAGCTAAAGATGAAACAACAGCTAAAGACTAATGCACGGGCTTAAGGCTAAAACACAAGCTAAAGGCTAAAATCCAAGCTTGAGGCCAAAATATGAGTGAAAGGCCAAAATGAGCTAAAGGCCAAACCCCAAGCTAAAGCCTGTAACACAATGTGAACAACTTTCACACGAGGCTAAAACACAAACTAGGGGGTAAAATACAAGCAAACACTCAAACACATGCTAAAGACTTAACACAAGCAAGCGGCTAATACACAGACTTAAGGCTGAAACAAAAGCTGAAGGCTAAAACATTCGCCAAAGGCTTAAAAAACACAAACTAAATACTTGAACATAAGCTAAAGGCTATAACACAGTGTTAATGACTTTCACATCAGCTAGAAGCTAAAACATAAGCTGAAGACTCAAACACATAATAAAGACTGAACAGAAGCTAAAGGCTAAAGCACAAGCTAGAGGCCAAAGTATAAGCTAGGGGGTATAACGCAAGCCAAAGACACAGACACCTGCCAAAGACTGAAGCATAAGCTAAAGGCTCAAACACAATCAAAAGGCTCTGACATGAACAAGAGGTGATAACAGGCTGAGCTTTAAATGATATTTTCCATTCTTGTCCACTTGCTGCAGTTATTTTGCATTGATCCGTTCAAACCTGAGAGTCTATCAATAAAATGAGGAGCCAGGTTGCCTTTGCTCTTCTTAGTGAGGCTGGAGTTGGTAGATGGGCACTGGTGGGACACGACCGAGATTCACTTATGTTAATGTTACATCAGAGCACTGAGCTGGGAATAGCACTTAATGTAGCCCACTGCTAAACAACGGTGCCAACTTACAAAGTTTAATTGTTGTCACATTCCAAAAACAGCGCTACCGAACTGTTGATAAATAAATTTCTTCATCCTGTTGTATAAAATTATTTTGAACTCAGAAAAGTAGAGTTAAAAGACCCTTTCCAGTCATGACTTACTAGGTTATCCACACTACAGGAACACTGGAGTAAGAGGTCACACTCTTACAGATGTTTATAGGCATACTTAGATATTGTGATATTTACAAGGCGGTTTGCTTAAGCAGTATTTCATGCATGAAAGCACACTGATATTACAGAGCACAAAACACACTTGCACACAGACACACAGCAAGCACTAAAGGTCCCCTGTGTAACAATTACTATGTCAGACTACACACACTCATCTCTGAGAGGTAATTACTTCCTACAGTCATCTCAGCCTTTCAGCGTTGATGTAAAATCCTCAGAGTCTGACAAACTTCTGTATTTACTGTTTAAGGCGCTGCAGCTCTGATATTAACCGCCCAGGCTTCATGTGAAAGGGCTGATGCTCAGTTCACTATGTGCAACTGTCTTGTTCTCCGGCCAAATGCTCCAATGTAGAGGAGCTTCATAACTCCTCAAGACATGCACGCAAAGCATTCTGGGATCCAGACACTCTTAAATCAGTACAGCGTTGGAGTCATTACAGAGGAAACAGCAGCTGTTGTTGTTTATTGGAGAAACTAGTTTATCTGTAGTGTTGAAATCAGATTTGCTGGGGTGTTGAGAGCATGCTGCAGAGTTTCTGAGCTGCTTCAGAAAAGGGTTGATTACATCTTTGTTGAATTCTGTTTTTAAATGAATCAAACTCAGTACAGCTGTCAAAGCCAAGAGCTGCTGTAGAAGCATTAAAGACAATATATGAGGCACACGAAGCTTGAAAGAGCTATAGCATTTAGGATTGTATATTTAGTCTGTAAACATTGTTCAGGTTTATTCCAGGAAGCTTCTGTGTTTGATTCTGCTTTTACACTGAACAATGTTTGAAGTGGTTTCAAACCTCCTGTGTCAGTATTAAATCATGAATTTGGTTTTAGTTGGGTTGTCTCTCATTATGTCGGTCATTTGATGTAAGCTGTAAGGTAAAACTCAATCCTGGCAGTCTTTTTCTCATCTTGGCATTAGGAGAAGATTAAACACTTAAAGCTATCAGAAGTTTAAAGGTAGGGTGCGCAGGACTTTTGGTCACTGTTTGTAGACACAACATCCAAACTGAGCTCCTCCTCTGTGGCTCGGCTCCAGCAGCATTGCGCACCAACTACCTCTAACTGTAGCTACATGAACACACTCACCAGCCCAGCGAGCACCTGCAGCATCACGTTTCTATGTGAGCCTGCAGGTAAATAGGGTATCTTGCAAGTATTGTATCACTCTGTCTTTGTTACGGCCACTCAGGATTGCTTCTCCCTCTCGCTATCATCAACTTGCCAAGTCACATGCGCACTGGCTGCTCTGTGATTGGCTGGGGTCACCCAGAAATGTCCCATGACAGCCAAAACATTGACATACAGACAGAGGAGGGATTGAGGCAGACGCAGACATTGACACACATGTGTAGAGACTCAGAGATGATTATTGTGTAGGGTTATTCCTGTGAAAAAAGACGTTTTGTTTTTAGGAAAATCCTGCAGACCCTACCTTCAAGTTTTGTTTTCTGATGTTACTGTGAAATACTATTCCTCAAGTATCAGAAGCTGTTTTTCCTGATTTCATTGAGTTCATACAAATAGTCAATATCTGCAGTGTTCAATCATCTTTTTCAAAAAACCCTGAATTTGCCCTTGCTTTCTGTCACTCAACTTCTGGGCCATATCCTGACTGATAGCAGCACTGACAGCAAAATGTTTTTGTTTTTCTTAAAGTGGCCCTAATATGCCGCCGTGCCATCCAGGTTTGATGCATTACTTTTGTTTTTTCCCAGATACATATTGAATTATCTGGCGGACAAAAAGTTGTTTTTTTTAATGTTTGTTTGTTTGTTTGTCAAGTCAATTTACTGGACTCAGGAAGTTTCATTTTTATATTGATTGGTTGGTTGGCACTAGCTCATCACTGTTGGCAAGAACACACTGCCTGTCCTTTGGTTGCAACAGTTCATTAATTCGCTAGAGATAATCTTTACAAAGTCTGGAGAGTTTCCAGGCCATAGAACCCAAATTTGGATTTCATTTTCCCAAAACCACTTTGTCACTTTGTTCTTACCTTTGCCTTAAAGCAAGGTGCATTTTGCGTGACACAAGAAGTGTTTTCTCCTGTGGACAAGCTTTTTTTTTCTGAATGCCCCAAACAAGCTGCAGCTGTATTTCATATAAAGCTGCTACAGGGAGCTGGGGTCTAAAAAACTGCAATAAAAATAAATAAATTAAAAAATATACTCTCTCTTAAAGTTTGGAGCAAACCAAAAGTAAAAATGTGAAAACAACCAGCTGCTGCGGGTGGTTGGTAAAACTTCAAGAAAAAGCAGAAAAGAATCTTTATAATTGGCTCCATGGCTATCTGCAGCAACACAGGGGAGGCTTTTTCAGTAGCTTTAAATGTTGTTGTTTTTTTTCCCTCTCAGTAAAATAACAAGGCTGATCTGATCAGATCCTCTGTGTTGGAAGAGTTTAGAGGAAAAGATTAACCAGCCAAGACAAGATGAAGTGTAGCTGGCAGTGGAAAAATGTTTCTTATTTTAAAACTTTTATAAAACTCAGAAAAGGAAACACTTTTGAGTTCCAGTGTTGATGACAGTTTTGTATGTTTGTTACTTTTGTGTTGTGCCTTCAGGTTTTTGCTCAATAATTTAACATTACCAAATCAAGTTATACCAAAATATGAGCAGAAGTAACACAAAGACTCTTCAAAGCAGGAAGTGAACACTACAAAGCTGCGTGTAGACTGTAACCTTAATCACATCTGATGCTTTAAGAGCACTTGGTATTGCTGGCACATATTAATATTTCATGAGTGCATCAAAACCAGATGCAGAATCAGAGCAGAAATGTCTGGAATAAAACTGAGCACACAAACACTTCAGTGAGCAATTGTATCAGAAAATATCAGGGAAAAAAAACACATTTTTTCTTCACTTATTGCTAGGAATACAAGATTACGAGCTAACCATGAGCCTGAAACATTGGCAACTATGAAGCGGTTAGAAGATGATTTTTTTTCTTAGTTGAAAGAGTTTAAACTAAGTCAATGAGTCTAATAATAATAAAAATTAAAAAAAAACATTACTTTTTTTTACTGTAAGGATGATTGAAGTTACTGTTTTTTAAGCTTAACATATAAAGTTAGAGGGAATTCCAAAAAGGGTTAAATATTGTAGGCAAAATGGAGAAACTACATAGGAAATAGAATATAACACAATAAATAAACAAATGAAATAAATTCAAAAAAAATTAACTAATGATAATATTAATAATAATAATAACAACCCAATTGCTTCCCCCCATGTATGTATTTTATTTGACTCATCGGTTTAGTTTTTCATTTATATCTTTATCATTATTTTTTGTCTTTTCTTTTAACTATTTGTCTGAATGGGTTCATAAAATGTTCTATTGTGTTCCTTCTTTCTTTTTTTCGTTCTTTCTTTTTTGTTTTTCATGTATTTATTATGAATGTATCTTGTTTATTGTATTCAGGTCAGTGAACTCATCTGTTAGATGATATTTTTTTTGTGTGATTTGATGTGTATATTATGTGTATTAGAGGTGTCTTCACAGCGGTGGGTCACTTTTTGAAAAAGAAAAAAAGTTCAAAAAAAAAAAGCTGGATTCAGTACTTCCTCAGTTGATTTTACTTATCTAAGATCAAACCTGTCTGACTGAGTCTGAATAAAGAAAAATCACATTTAAGAACTTGCAGCCAAAAACATTGCAGGTGTTTCAGTGGAAAGTGAGACCCTGTTAACTTGTAGCAATCAGGCAACAATCACTCACACCTGAGGCTCTTAACCCAGAGTCCAAAGAACATGAGTCCAAAGTAGGGTACTATTTCTGACACACAACAACCAGACATTTTTATGCTGCTTTAATGTTTAATTCTTTTGGCTTCACTCTTGGACAGCTTGTCACATCGTCCATCATTTTACATCTTAAGTTTCCTTTGCGCTTTTCAATGCAAACGGCTGCTAAAGGAAACTTTTCATTGAGCTGTGAGAATGCAACAACATTTACATCTTCCACAGTGAACAGCTTAGTGGGTTTGGTGCAGGAGACATCATCGACCCTGTTTAAAAATGTGTTTTCAGATCAGAGAGGCAGCATCAGCAGTCTGGAGCCTGTTCTCTCAGCAGGACGTCTTCACTGTGCAGAAACACTAAAGTCTGACATTAGCTTGTTCTGCTACAAGCAGAGATCACATCAGCCAGGAACAATGTGTTCATCACAGCCTGGATATTTGTTTCATACATCATACAGACAGACAGACAGCTTATTATTTAAATATGTTTCAACATTTGAAACATTTCCCCTCATTTTTATTGATTCTGCTGCTTTCATTTGACGGATGTTAAACACACAAAGCTCTGTTGTGACTCTATTAGCCATGCCTGAAGTCACAGAGAGGATTTACTGAACCATTAAAGGCAGAAAGTAAAGAAAGAGTGTGAATAAATATGTGAGTTTGCCTGATCTTTCATATTTTCCAACTTTATTTCTTCACCTTCAGATAAATCAGTAACTTTGATGACACTGTGCTGACAGATTGCAGACTGAATAATAGATGTGTGTGCGTGTGTGTGTGTGCGTGAGGCAGCCACAGACGGACACCTGCTGCTCACTCCTTGACCGATCGCCTCTAACGAGCTGCACTTATCCCCATGGAAACCCCCCCACTCACCCACACACCCACACACACACACACAGAAAGAGGCCTGGAGACTGATCATTAGAGTGTAGTGATCTTTCTCCTCCGTGTCCTCTTCTCCCCCACTGGACCCTCCTTTCACATCCAAGCAAATTGCACCCCTCCCTCATCCACGCCCTCCCCTCCTGTCCTCTGCTTCCTTCATCATCCCCCCGTAATGCTCCCTTCATCCTCCATCCCTTTCTCCATCTTCCTCCCTAACACATCCCTCCACCTATTCCTCTCATCCTCACATCCATCTCTTCCCACCAATCCATCTCCTTCAATAATTACACGCCTGTGTGTTTTAATTAGAGGCAGAGGAGGAGCCGTCTGGAGCCGTGGAGCCTTAATTGAAACCCCAATTACCCTCCTCTGATTGTCGATACACCGAGGGATCCACCAATCTGCAAAAAAATCTGATTTTTATCAAGAGGCAGAATTTCCTGAAGTGATTACTTTGGATTTTAATAGAACGAATTAAAGCCATAAATCAGAAATCCAGGCGACAAGCTCACCAACGTTAATAATTGCTTCAAGCGATCTGCCTCGATCTGCTGTGGAAATTAGCCACAGGAAGTGGAGGCTTTTTAGGTGAGATAAACAGAACAACAAAAAAGTCACCAGGGTAACTTGTTGCCTTGGTGATAACCATAGTGATGGCAGACTCACTGGAGAGGCCGTCGCTTTGGTTTTGGGAGGTGGGGACTAAAAATGAGTGTGTGTAAAAGGGCCCTCACCTCACCTTCTGCATTCATTAGTGTTTGGGTTTATAATTAGTCAGTTGGCTCAAAGCCTGAGTGGAACAAATGCATATGTGAATTAATAAATCATTTATTTCTCTTTTTCAACACAACAACTGCACTGTTTTTCACATGGACTGATAAAAATATTCATATGTGTTCTTAAAGAGACAGTGAGGCCTTTCTATGTCATTTTGAAAAGGTCTTATCTCTATGCCTGGTCAGAATGCCAAGAATTTTAAAAGAGGTTATCAGCACTAAAATAGGTTAAATGCTAGTTCCTATTTTCCCAACTGATTGATTTACGACATCCTGAAGCCTCTATGACAATGGCACGCCAGCTAATAAAGTTTGGCAGTGAGAGGTGAGATCCATGTTTCTCGCATCTAGAAAAAAATTCTGTGATCTATTTAGTAGTCATAGTGGACTGTCTGACAGAAGAGTAGAAGAAAGCTAAACAGGAGAGTGATAGAGCATGAGATAAGTGATACTGAGCATGGGTTTTGCAAGCTAAAGTATCAGATTAATCTGAATATAAGAATGTTATTCCTCTGGGTATCTCCTTTGAAAAAAGGGGTTGTCTTGTTTTCAGGGACTTGGCTTTGAACAGCCACATCACCTTATTTCTCTTTCTCTCCCACTCTTTCCTTCGTCACTCCACAAAACCTCCCTAAAGTTACAGGTAATATACAAAACATCAGAGGGGAAGGGGTGGCTTGGTGGCTTGGAGCGCCTAAAAACTTTTTCCCCTGCATTTCTTGTGTTGGTTTCCCATCAAATTTTCAGACTCTCTATTTGCTTTATGGAGTGTGCTCATGTGTGTGTGTGTGTGTGTGTGTGTGTGTGTGTGTGTGTGTGTGTGTGTGTGCTTATGAGTTTGTATCAGGGGCAGTGAGGGACATTGCTCAAAATTACCTTGTCTGTATGCATCGGGGCAGAACTCTACTGTGCATGATTCAGAGAGCAGGGGAGAACTGTGAATCCTCGACCATTATGGAGACAGAAATGACACACTGTGACAAAATGGTGACAATGACAAATAAGATAAACAACATAACGTTATTTATACTGTTAAATAAAAAAAATAAAAATAAAGGTAAATGTATGTGACGGATGACCCACTGATTCATTTTTCCAACCCACTGCGATGTTGGGTGCTCTAGATCAGGGGTTCCCAAACTTTTCCGCCTGTGACCCCCAAAATGGCAGCGTTAGAGACTGGCGACCCCCTGCTGTGGTACAACACTAATGGGCCAATCCAAAAACGGACAAAAACAAACAAAAACCCACAAGGATACTTGATTTAACTGACCAGTAGAAAATTTACTGACCAATGTGCACTTTGCTGTGTTCACTGCATCAAACTTCAACAAAGAAAAGGGAAAAAACGATTAAAACATTTTCCGTTTGCATAATTTTATATTATCCTTAACCTCTATTTTTTGCTTTTATTCTTACAATAATGGATAAAATGTGGAATTTTTCATAGTTTTTCGATTTTGGGGCACATTCCACGACCCCCTATCAATGTCTCGTGACCCCCCAAAGGGTCCCGACCCCTACTTTGGGAACCACTGCTCTAGATATTGCACTATGATTAAAGAAAAAAAAAAAAAAATAACCTCATTTCATCATAAGTTTTTTTCCATCATGATATGAGCTGCACCATATGGTATAACCATATGGCTTTCAACAACAGCCTGCCTTATTTTACAAAGTTAATCCATTGTTTTATTACAGTTTTCAAATATAATGTTCTTAGTGACAAAACAAGATTTTGTCGTCAAAAAGCCTTTTTTTCCAAATATGTGTTGTATAAGGAGGTCATCTTATTCCCTAGATCCTCTTATATTTGGATCAATACAGTACTATTCTTGCATCTATCCAGCCACTGGTTGCTATAGTGACACTTGTTTTCCAACCAAAATACCAAAAATTTGCTGTTTCCCAAAATGCTGCTGCATTGGTGGCATTTTATGTTACGTAAAGCTGAATATTTTTGGTTTGAATTGGTAGAAACACATGTGCTTATAAACCAGTTACCTGAGTCTACCTTTGAGAGACAGACACACACTTAAAATCCCTAAACCACACACACACGTACACATACACATATGTTCCATGTGAGAAAACAAGCACACAGTCTGTGCGTGTCCTTCTCTGTGACATCTAGCAGCATATATTTGGATGAATGCTCTTTTACACACACACTCAAACACACACTCTCACACACACACACTTGTTAAGCTCTCCCTCTTCTACCCCCTGTTGAGTCCAGCCCAGACAGACCCTGGCTCACTCCGTCCTATCTGCCTCTGGACTGGGCCGCAGACAGCCGCAGAGCACAGCGCAGCACATCCTGATAAGCTCCCATTGATTGGCTCCAGACTGGCTGAACAAATTGTCGCCTCTTTCTTTCCCTCTCTCTCTCTCTCACACACACACACACATATATGCAGGCAAACACACATACTCGCAGGGGGTAAGAGAAGAAAGAAAGGGAAAAGAGGGGGGAGGGATAAGTGGAGAGGGGAGATGGAAAGCAACAAAATTCACAACGACAAAAGCAAGACAAATCAGGAAAGAGTGGAGGCTGACGTGTTGGAGCAGATATCACCGCAGGAGTGAAATAAAACAGGGGGGAGAAATGTAAATGTGCAGGTAGAGGAGCTGAAAGGAGACAGGAGTGAAAGGAACAAACAGGCTGATGGACGGATAATCAGGCAGGTAGACAGCTACAGAGAAGGGATCAAAAAACCCATTAAAGAGGCAGAAGAGGAAAATATGTAACATTATAACAGATAAAGCTCAGGAATTAGAGTCAAATGTACAATCTGACACACGTATAGAGCATTTGTGGTCTTTAAAATGTTGCAGCCTCTTTGTTGAAATGAGTGACATGTACTGTAACTTGTTAACATTCAGCGTCATGAGAAGCTGAAATCAAACCAGACTGGGACAGATTCAAACGTTCAACCTTGTAAGAATGTTCTCTCCCCCCCTGCTGAGTCACCGGGACACCTCTGAATGGAAAGATAGGTTTATAACAGAGGGAGCAGGGCCCCTTCTGCTCCGGAGGTGTGACTGTGTGATTGTTCCACTCTGCTGCAAGCTGCTGCAGACAAAGTCCACCCGGAGAGACAGCAGCTGATGGAGGCTCGAGCTGTGATTTGGTTTTGGAAGGAGAGGAAAAGAGGAAAAATCTGGATCGTCAAGTGTCTGAGTCTGAGCATGGAGTTCTGATTTTTATATCGAGTAGATTCAACAGTTCTTAAATCATGTATTTGTTTCAATCTCCTGAGAGCTGAGCTTTTTTTTCTAGTGTGATTTCCTTTATTCCTCCTTAGTATTTGGGATCAGTAAGACCTGATAGGTATAATTTAAATGGCATCTTAATGTCTGCACTGTCTGTTTTTCGGAAAGTTTGCAATAAGCGTCTTCCACAACTTCCGAACGGATTTTTCTCTTTCTCTTTTCATTTATAGGTTTGCATTTAGTTTATGTATAGTTTTATATTTTGTATTTCATAACTTATCCATGCACGGGTTATGTGTACTTCCTTTTAAAGTTTATTTTCTTTTTTTATTGATATATGGGTGTGTGGGAGGGGGTTTTGGCTGCAGGTAATTTGAAATTTTGTCATCATGTTGCATGCTATGTCTATCTATCTATCTATCTATCTATCTATCTATCTATCTATCTATCTATCTATCAAATGCCCAAAATTGGTTGTTGTAGAGGAGTTTGGTTACTTGTGTCACGAGTTCAACATAAAGTCGAAAGTATGAATCCAGTGTGAAAATGAATAGATAAAAAGACATAACTATGGGTTAAAAATTCCAAACAAGGAGAATTGAAAAGTCAAGGTGGTAAAAAGTCACAAGTATGGATTTGAAGACAAAATGAGACCGTCAAAAAAATCTAAATCAAAATTTCAAAAGTCAAAATAAGGAGATAAAAAGGTAAGATAAGGAGTTTAAAACTCAAAAGTATGGACAGAGTGTCAAATTGAGGATATAAAAATACATATTTATGGGTTATGAGTTAAGGAAGTTTAAAAAGTCATTACTGCAAGATAAATTGCACAAGTGTGGATTAAAAGTCAGAGTTAAAAATAAAAAAAATTAAATAAGAAGTCAAAATTATGGAGAAAATGTCAGATGAAATGAAAATATATAATTATGGGGTATAATATTATGATGAGATTTGTTGATTCTAAAAAGTCAATAATAGGAGCTAAGTCAGAAATATGGATTATAAGTCAAAATAAGAAATAAAAAGAATTTAAATCATAAGATGAAAAGTCAAAATATGGAGATGAACATTTGATATACGGACAGAAAAGGTCAAATAAAGGAGATGTGATGTCGAAATTATGGACAGAATGTCAAAACTTTAGAGATAAAAATACACAATCATGGGTTAGAAATTAACAAGGAGGAGATAAAAAATCGAAATATGACAATTTAAAAAGTCAAAATTACAAGATAGATTGTACAGTTATGGTTTCAAAGTTCAAGTAACAAACTAACATTTTTAAATCAAAAGATAAAAAGACAAAATGAAGACAACGTCAGGTTACCATAACAAATATCCCCTAGCAATGTCAACTTGGCAATACAGTTGACATAATTGACCAAATGACACTTAATGACAACATTCATTAACATGCATTTTAATGACAGTGTCATATTAGTATATTATGCATACCTCTTCAAATGAAGTGTTACTCTGAAAACTCTAACTGTCGAAACACCAACAGGCAAATGTTTCCCAAACAGGAAGTGCAGACTTGTGCTTCAGCATAACTATGGCAAGCTCAAGGTTCCAAACAACTCAAAACATTGCTCAGGGGCCTACTTCAGTCAATAACATACAACAAAACAATACTTTGACGTCACCTGATGTGTGATTTTTACTTATTATTGTACATTAACGTCCAGAGGTATCTAAAGCCATTGTTCAATTTTTGTATTAATAAACTAAATAGAATGTTACAGATGCAGAAAACCTGTTTTTGTATTTTTTGTACACTGAACATTGTACATTGAAAAGGGGATCGATTCAGAGTTGGATCCATGAGTAGAATCAATAAGGGCATTGATGTGAAGAATATCTTATTAATCCTCTGATGCAGGAATTATGAAAGTCAGTGTCAGGATTTTTCTTTTGAGTGTTTTCATTTGTCTCAAGGCATGAAAAAAGTTTTCCTTTTTTTTTCAAATATTTGCAACTGAGTATTCAACATGAACAGTGTGAACTTCATGTAATTATGACTTTTTTTGTTTGTTTGACTTTTTTTCTCTCTTTTTTTTTGGGGGGGGGGGGTGTAATTTAATGAATAATCTTTTTTAATGCTTTGCGAAACATTTTAACTCTCTTTCATCCATTTTAACACTGAATAATCTATAGTTTATAAGCTTCTTCACCCTCAAATGTTTGTCTATAACTTTTTTAAAAATATGCATATATTTGGAAAAAAAAATGAAAATATTTTTCAGGCCTATAAAAATATCCTGACACAGGTTAATGTGAATTTCTACCACATGAACCATTGAATTTAGGAGTAAATAACTTTTAAATATGTGTCCACTGTAGTGACCACTATGCACCACAGGGTTAATATCCATCTTTAAAGAGGACTGTAATGTTATAAACTCCTCTGACCTGTCTTCATCCATGTGATTAAAAAATCCATTAAGATCCACAAGACAACAAATGTGTCACCAGTGCATTATCACAGCATAGTGGTATGTTTTTTGCTATTTTTGAGACTTCTAAGGATCTTTAATCTTGTTGGTTTGATTTGGAGATCCGTTACAAATGTCTGTTTGGCTTCACTTTGGATTACCGTGCTGTTGTTCATCTTCATGTGCAGTCTGTTGCACAAACACAGTCAGATTTCCCCCCAAACATATCTCTAACCTGCACCCGGTGAGTATGCCAGTCCTGAAGTGCACTGCATCCTGGGAAACATTCACTGCTCCAGTATGAAAATGTCTTCATTCTGTACTTTAACAGTCAATAATTCAGGTTGCTCCAGCTTCCAGGGGAGCTGCTGTTCAAAGTCTGTGAGTGTGTGTGTGTATGTGTGTGTGTGTGAATGAGGCAGAGAGGAAGTGAAGCTGTGCCCTCCAGTCAGAAAAAGCAGCAGGATACTTTGGCACCACCGCTATTCCTCGCTTTGCCTTTCCTCCCTAGAAGACTTCCTCTCTCTTCTTCTTCCATATCATCCCACCTTTTTTTACTCCTCACACTGTTGCTCTCACCAACACACTGACACACTCGAACACACACGGAGGCTGATGTTGTGGATTTTTCCTGGCACAGCTCCTCTAAACAGAAAGGCTAACCTGCCAGTAGGTATGATGGGAGAAGCTCGCTGCGTGGGATGGATGTAACCGACGGAGCGCTGTGCTGCTCCGTGTTGTTGTGTTTTCATCCACTGTCACTTTGAGTCAGCGTCACGGTGCGAGAGGTTACATTTGACTGTCCTTGACTGCCCCACTTTTGGTTCCAGCTTTGCTTTTTTTTACCTCACATTTCTGTTTGATTGTTTTTCATATCACATTTTTAATGCTGTGAATTGCTGCAGTAACTACACGCTTGACATTTTGCACAAACCACCTTCTGTGGGTGAATCAGAGACCTGAGGGCTCTCTGCATTAAAGGTGTTGTTCCTGTTGTTGGAAGCCACATCCCAGAGTTCCATGCGGCGCATCCTGCAGCACTTCTCCGCTCTGTAATGTCGTATGCAGGGTCATGCATCGCAGGGCACAAAAGCTCACCCTCAATTCAGATAAGAGCTTTATAATTCACTAAACTTCTGAGCCAATCAGAGAGCTCCATGTGTGCTCACGTTCTCCTCTCAGACAGATTTCATCACTCAATGCTAAAGTGATTCTGACCCCCCCTCCACTTCTCTGCTTCTTTTTTTAGTCCTCCTCTCTCATCTTTGCCTCCTTTACTTATTTTTCATTAGTTCACTCTGAATTGTTCTTCTCCTTTTTCCCCCTCATACTATTCTCTCCTTCTCTTTATTCCTTTCTATGACCGATTTTCTACTTTTTCTTCCCCCCCTTTTCCTTTGACTCTCCATTCTTTGTTTTTCTCCATGTACTTTTTGCTTTCTCCTTGTGTTGTACTCAAGACCACTCTACCTGAGACCAGAACCAGAATACACCAAGACCAAAACAAGACAAAGACCATAAAATTCCATTTTAAAAACCATTACAAGGTTAAACAGTTTAGGTTCATTCTCTTTAGTGATGCACCAACACCACTTTTTATCAAACCAAGAACAAGTACAAGACTTACATTTAAGTACTCACAGATAAGTCAAGTACTTAATAAAGTCACTGCAGTTCTAATGTGACTTTGGAAACATCTTTCATTTCCCCACCCTCTCATTTCATGAATGAATGAATGAAAATCTTTATTTTGAAAAATGTAAACAAAAACACTCAGCAAACAGAGAGAAATTTTTCAGTGAATCAAAAGAAAAGAAGAAAAAAAACCTTTTCTACTAAAGCAAAACAAAACAAAAGTAATTTTTTAATCAGTAATTCACCTTCTTCTACATTTTTAAAAAAGGAGTGGAAAGAAGTAAAACTTATTAGTTTCCACCTCCTCTTCAGTTTTATTTAATGACAGTAGTTAGCCAACTTTTTATCCAATTCAATTCCTGAAATATGTCACAAATGAAATAAAGACCATGATGCACCTGCACATGTTGCTGACATTTTAACAGTCAACAATCTTCTACCTGGGCACCAATGACAAGATAACTTGCTTATCGTGGTATTTGATGTAATAATATCAAGAGTACTTTTATGAGTGTGGTATCAGCTGACACCAATATAAGTACATCCCTAATTCTCTCTGTAATCCATCCATCCATCCATTTTCTTAACCGTCTATCCTGCTATTCAGGGTCGCAGGTGGCTGGAGCCTATCCCAGCTGTCATTGGGCGAGAGGCGGGGTACACCCTGGACTGGTCGCCAGTCAATCACAGGGCTGACATAGAAACAAACAACCATTCACACACACACTCACACCTACGGGCAATTTAGAATAATCAATTAACCTAACGTGGGCATGTTTTTGGTCTGTGGGAGGAAGCCGGAGTACCCGGAGAGAACATGCAAACTCCACACAGAAAGGCCAACCATGCCCGACCAGGGGAAGCGAACCGGCGACCTCCTTGCTGTGAGGCTGGAGCGCTACCCACTGCGCCACCGTGCAGCCTCTCTCTGTAATCCAATTTATTTATTTATTTTTTATTTTGACAACATATGGAAGACAGAAACAAGTTGTGTGCAAATATTTCAAAGCATGATATGTAAAAATTCTGAAATCTTCATCTAAATTCTTGCAAAATAATAAAATAAAAAGAAAAGAATCTTTGTACTTAGTTAAAACCCAGTGATAATCTGAGAATTGTTTTAAACGTGTAAATGTTATATGTTTATTTATCAGGTGAATGAGGCTCAAAGTAAGTACACAGAAGTATTCCTGACTAGAAATAAGATGAACTGATGTCTGAGTATCTGCAGGTGTCTGACACATAAGGACCTGGAAAAGATTCACAAGGAGGCAGAACAATCAGTGAGTGAGTGTGAAATGTTTGAAGTAAAACTACAACATGAATCAATCCGGAACAGTTCAACTGAAAATAAGTAATTAAATCATTGTTGCATTAAGGAAGTTGAAGAATAGCAGAACAGTGCTGGACTTGATGGAAAACCCATTTCGGCCAATCCAAGACGGAGACAAGAACGAGTAAAAATGCTCTTTGATCAAGGACCAAGACCGATCTTGAGTGTAACGACACTGCTTTCTCCATCTTTTTCATCTTCCTTTCTCTCCTTTCACAATCATCATTTTCTAATTTCTCCTCCTAATTTTCCCCTTTCCCTCTTATAAATTATCTTTCTCCTTTGTTTTTCTTTCATTCCTCCTTTGGTTCCTATCATCATTTCCTCCTTCTTTATCACTATCCTCTTTTCCGCCTTCCCCTCATTTTCCATCTTCTCATGCTTCTCTTTTCTCTATGTTGAATTTTTCTTCTCCTTCCTCCTCTTTCTTTTTCTTGTCTTTGATTTTTCTCCTTTCATATTTTCCTCTTCATCATTTTCATCCTAATTTACCTTTTATCTTCACCTCCTCCATGTGTGAACTTCTACTTCTCATTTTTCTCCTCTTTGTCTTCATCATTCTCCTATTATCCCTTTTCCTCTTCTCTACATTCTTCACAGTTGTCTCTGTTCTCTTCACCAGTGTTTCTCTTCCTCTCCATTTTACTTCATCTTGACCACCTCCTCATCTTTCTTCTTTTTTGTCTTCACTCCTTTTTTCCTCCTTTTGTCTTCTTTACCTCTTCTTCGTCTTCCCTGTCTTTTTCCTCCTCATTGTCTCAGCAGGAAGATGAATCACCCGTCCAGAGTGGTATTGATGTCTCTCCTCTGTCTTTGTCCCAGAGTCCAGACACAATAATCTTTATAGATATCTGCTGTCGTTACCATGGAGATGATGAGGCTCTGACAATGATGATGATGATGATGATGAGGATGATGATGATGATTAAGGTGACAGTGTGTATTGGTCTGGCTGAATGTCTGTCATTATGAACAGAAGAGCTCAGAGACTTTTTCAGTAAATTATCCTGAGATCAAATCCATGGTGAAACTTTAAAGACGCTGGTTTGTTATTCAGTCTCTGAGATTATGTCAGGTTAAACCTTTGGTGGAAAGAATTGATCCTAGTTAATGAAGCTTTAACTTCTATCAAGTTTGGAACAAGTCAGTCACATTTCTTAATACATTTAAATAAATAATCAGTGATTTAAAGACGACTTCAAAGCTGGATGATTCATTGAAAAAAAAAATCAAAACCAGCATTTTGAGATTCTAACCAATGTAAAACTGCAACGTCAGTTATTATTTTGCAGCCAATTTTTCTCCAATAGGAAGAATTTGGAGTGAACTTTTGTGCTCAGGTTTGTTTTGTGCAGGTGAAGAGACAGGACTTCACTTCTGCATTGGTCACAAAAGACGCAGTGGTTTGTGGTTTTCCTTTTTTGGCTGATGGATTACGTTACTGGTGATATGATGGAGTTAAGGGTGAGACACAGGAGCCAGATAGCGGGTGCAGCTTTCAGGTTGACCAGCAGCAGCAGCAGCCCGTAGCCCAGCTCCAAGTGTCAGATGTGAACAAGGATTCATCACAGATTCAGCCACATGGAAACGCAAGTTGAACACTGTAAATCTTGATTATTGCATGCAGGCTCGAGATTATTGGATACGCAAATTTCGACGGCAAAAAAACATGTTGGTTAAAGACACAATATCACTGAAACTGGTGCTGTGTCTCTTTTTCTCTCTCTCACACACACATACAACATGAAACATAATTCAGATTTTGTGTTTCTGCAAGGAAACTTAATGGTTTCAAGCATTTACACTTACTGTTGAAGTTATTGTGTCTGAGTTCAAACTTTAAATTCGCTGATACGCACACAGCAGTAAATCCCTCTGAACTGTCCTCATACAGGTGTCTCAGAAATCCACGAACAAGTCAACAAATGTGTCATTAGAGCGTTATCACAGCATCAGGCTACAAATGGCTAGCTTCTCCTCTGGTTCTCCTCACACCACAGCTCACTGCTCTCCTTTGGTCGTTATTCTTCCTGATCCTGATCTGTTCCTGCTCTCCATCCTGACTAACAGGTTCATAATTATAAACGTGAGGACCATCATGTGTGTAAGAAAACAGATTTTCTTCCTCTTCACTGACAGCAGTGACAGTCTGATCCACCTTTATGAATGTTAACCCTCTGATGCAGGAATTATGAAAGTCAGTGTCAGGATTTTTCCCTTGAGTGTTTTTATTTGTCTTAAAGCATGAAAAAAAGTTTTCCTTTTTTTTTTTTTTTTTTTAATATTTGTAGCTGAGCATTCAACATAAAACAGTGTGAACTTAATGTAAATATGACTAATTTTTTGTTTGACTTATTTTCTTTCCTTTTTTTTTGGTAATTTCATGAATAGTCTTTTTTTAATGCTCTTTCATCCATTTTAACACTGAATAATTTATAGTTTAATAGCTGTTTTACCCTCAAATGTTTGTCTACAACTTTTTAAAAATTATATATATGTTTGGAAAAATAATTGAAAACATTTTTTCAGGCCCTAAGAAGAATCAAAATATCCTGACGCAGGCTAATATTTATTTCCACCAAATGAACCATTGAATTTAGGAGTAAATAACTTATAAATAGGTGTCCACTGTAGTGACCACTATGCACCACAGGGTTAAACAGAGGCAGAATCAGCAGGGCTCACATCTGTGACGTCATGTCCAAATTAAATCATATCCAGGTACCCCTGTGGTTTATTAACTTTGAAAATCCCCTCCAATCATTTTTTTTTTTTCCTTTGGTTGTTACTTTCCTGTGATTTGCTTAACTGTTGGATTTAACCTGCACTTTTCTCTGTGAGGCATTATTTGAAAAAATATTAATCAGAATGATTATGATTCATAAACATGTTCAACCTCAACTCGATGAAGTTCATTTTTTCTTGATTCATAATATGCATAAATTGTTCTTTTTTACCAGACAACTAGACTCAGATGTTTAGTCTTACCTTGCTATCAGTTTGGGCTGTCACTTCCACCTTCTTCAGATCTGTCAGGACTTCCTGGTGTGATGCTTCTTTGATTCACCTTATGAATTTATTGCTTTCTGATGTGGTTATTTTTCTCCTTGACCCAGTCCATGACGTAGTTATTCCTTCAAAAATGATCTGTCACGGCTGATTTTTTGTTTGTGTGTTTGTTTATATGTTTTTGTTTTTTGTTAATCTTTCCGCTGTTTCCTTCTCACATTCTTTTTTCGTGTTCTGTTTTTCCTCTTGTATATCCGTCCAGTTTCTCCAGTGCAAGTTTTCTTGCAGTTTAACTGTCTATTTAATACTGAATGAACTGACATGAACCACTACTATCAATTCTCTCAGGATGCCAAACTACTTAATTCCCAAAACGTGAAGTTGCCTGTTTCTTTTTTCTGACTCTTGTACAGTTTTCTCATTTCTTCTTCTCATCTCCAGGGTAACAGGCCCGAGCAGACATTGCAGAAATCTTCCCTTCACTTTAAGTCCCTCTAATGCCTGCATTTCCAAACACTCAGTGAACCATGAAGGCAGCATGTATAAGCTCTTAAATTGTCCGGTTTGACTCGGAGAAGTGGGACGATAGCTACATCTTTGAGACAGCAGGATGTTTATGCTTCATATCTGCTCTGCTTTATCTTCCCTCTGCTCGCTCTTTCTTCCTCATCGCTCCCAGCTCTGCGCCTCACACTACTGTCTTCTCGTGCGCACACACACACACACACACACACACACACACACACACACACACACACACACACACACACTTTGCAGAAATGTCAGCCAATATTTCACATTCTCTTCCCCAAAATGTCAGAGCCCTGGCAGATCGTGTGTGCCTTCCTGCCTTGCTGGCTGTCAGCCCGCCCGCGTCCCACCTTAATCCGTTGTCACCGGCTGACATTTCACATGCTCCAGGTCACAGGCTGAACTCAGCGGCTGAATATTTCCAAGGTGTGTCACGGAAGGTAACGTGGAGTGGACTACGGCATGAAGGTCAAATACTGTGAATGCATAAAACATTGAGGCCGCACTGGTCATGTGATGAGCTCTGATGTGAGGAATCCTTGATCCATGAGTGATGTCCCTGAGAAAAACCATCGTGGAATAAAAAGATATGATCAAGTTTGTCTTAATATGACTTTATACATGAAGAAAACACAGACTGAGGTTTTCCAGTCTTAAAACCTCAAATCATTTTGGAAATAGTGCAAAGGCAATCACTAGATGTTGAAATTTGAATATCTATAATAGAAAGTACATAATCTTAGTTCTAAAGGCAGTTTATCTCAAAAAATCACTTTAAAAAGGTTCTTTAAATCTTTTTCCGGGGTCAAGCTATGGAATAATCTGTGTGGGGAACTCAAGCAAAGTCCAAATATCCACCAGTTTAAAAATATGTACAAAAATATATTGATAAGCAAGTATAGTGACTAAAAGCCATTCATCATTATGTTCAATGATCAATGGATAAGGTGATTAATGTGTATGTGTTTAAGAATATGTATATTAGTAAATATGTGTATGTATGCGCACAGATTGTATATGTATTGTATATATGAGTAAACATATGTATTGGTGAATGGGTATAGGTGTATGTGATACATGGTAGATAGGTACATATACATGTATGTATATATGTAAATATAATATTTATATGTAGGAAAGGGGTGAGAGTTAATAAGCTATGCTTCTACTTACTCCTTTTTTTTTAAAATAAGTCATTTCTTTCATTATTTCCCTTTATATTGAAATGTTGTTTAGCTTCCTAAATATTTTCATTTATTTATCATATTACAAAAACTGTTGGTAGTTATTAGGAAGCCCTGTATGATTTGCATATTTGGAAAAAAAAAATCCACCATTGTGTTGCATCACCTCTTCTTTTACAGACAAACTGTAAACGTTGAGGACTGGAGAACAACTGTTTCTATGCAATTGTAAAAAAAAATCCAGCGGTTTCTGAAAACGTAGACATTTCTCCAAAAATGCCAAAAAGAAGACCCTCACAGGTTATGTAAGATCCACAGAAGTTTCTGCTTGACTTTGATACAAAAGGAGCATCTGAAGGAGCAGCTTCATGTGAGAAAAGGTAGCATTGCATGGGATGAATTTTAGGAATTGGTGATTTCAAAACTGGATATTTTATAAAAAAAAAAACAGTTTCACCTTAACTTTTAAGTCAATGATTTGTCCCCACATTATGGTGAAAACAACAATAAATATTAATACAGAGGTTAATGGGACTGTCTTTCAAATGAAACATTAACGTCTCTCTGAAGGAAATAAAAACAGTGGGCATCATTGTGTAAAATGAAGGTACCTATTAATGTTGTGTTATTGATGACACTTATTTTATACTTTGTTGTTTCAATGTAACACTACTAAGGAATCAGATTAGCCAAGGTTATCAGAACACAGAAAAAAACAAACTTTAGTGTCGACCCACCCTATCCTGACATACTTGTATTTTCACCCGATGCACGACAATGTTGCGTTCACATCAAAAATGGAAAAACAAATACAATCACTCCATGAGTTAATTATGTGCAAAGATGTGAGTAGACATGATTTCTTGTTTGGCAGCCCAAATGAAACAAATTAGGCAAATTTGCATAAATTATGCAACGTGCAAATTATCAGCTTGCATTAATCATACAAATCTGCGATGCATTCAACGTTCTGCTCGTTGTCAATCATCACGTAGATCCTGCAGTGAGGTGTGATATTTATTCAAATGGAAAGACAAATTGATTGTTTCTTTTGTGGCTTCTCCAATCTCTGAGACTCTACTGCAAAACTCCACCAATAAAAACAAAGTCAGTCATTATCTGTCTCTTGAGTCAGTTGTATGAGCAGGTTAACACTTCCCCTGTTTACATAACTGGCTTAAACTCTCAATGTACTCAAGACCAGGCTTGTTGAAAGCTAAGAGACTGTGATGGCACTCGAAGGAAATCCCTTCCTTCATAAAAAAGACGTGTGTTGATTTACAAAAAACATCTATGTACGTATAAATCTTTCAACCATTTCTGTTTAAAAAAATGCAACAGATCAGTTAAATAATCATCAAACTGTTGTCTCTCATAATCATTATACTGCTTTAATTTTAAGCACAGACAGCAATAAAAACATAGACTCAAAACTTATTTAAATTTTCAAATCTGATGAAGCCAAATCTTGATATAACTGGCCACTGACCAGTTTGAACCCATTTCTGAAATCAGAATCAGAAATACTTTATTTATCCTGTTGGGGAAATTTAGTGTTGCCAGATGCTCATCACAGTATAAGAGAAGAAAGGAATAATTAGGGATCATAGGGAAAACAAGGAATGCAATAAAAAATTATGTGTAAACTAAAATAGAATGAGCAATAAGACAAGATAAGATAAGAAAAATAGAGTAAAATACTGAAATAAGTGTGCAAATAGAACATAGTAGTAAAAAGTAGTTGTGAAAAATGTGGAAAAAAAGGAATAGTATTAAAAGTTACATAATTATTTTACTTATTACTCCCTGCCAACACAATTGTATTGCTTAACTTTCCACCCCACAAAGTTGGTAATTCCTTCCTTCCTCCTTGTGATTCTCAGTTTGCACATGGTCTCTGTGTGACTTTTATAAGTGAAAATGTCGACAGGTGGGTGTTTTCTGCAGCCCATGAATCCATCAGAGTTACAGGTTATAAATGTAATACACATCTGGTTCTACTAAGGACAAGAGACAGTTTTTTAAATCCAGTCTATGTTGATCTAAGTTGAGAGAGACCTGGTACCAGCACACAGTTTACATCTGTGATGCTGTTCCTGTCATCGTCTTTCTTGTCGCTCAACATAAATGTGTACCACTCCATCTTTCAAGCTAGCCAGGGTTGCAAATTGAAAAATGACCCACAGCAGCACCTGTGCTCAACCCTGCAGGGAAACTTCAAACCTGACATCCATGAAACAAGGCACTTAGCCCCATGGCTTATGTTTTGTAATGGAACTGATAAGCAGATTGTTGTAATTTGAATCATTAGTGGTTTGATAACAACAGTGAGAAGTAACAAGTTACGCATTTGTGTGACTAACTGTACTGCCTGGGCAAAATAAAAGTCACCAAAAACAAAAGAAGTAATAGACTCTAATAGTTTGTTTTAGCTTTGATATCAGCTCACATTTACTGTGGCATTGTTTCAATGAGTTTAAATAAGCAAGCCCAGATCACAGCACTGCCCCCACAGGCTTGTACAGTAGGCACTAGGCATGATGGGTGCAACACGTCACCTGCCTCTCTTCTTACCCTGATGTGTCCATCACTCTGGAACAGGGTAAATCTGGACTCATCAGACCACATGACCTTCTTCCATTCCTCCAGAGTCCAATCTTTATGCTCCCTAACAAACTGAGGCCTTTTTTTCTGGTTAGCCTCACTGATTAGTGGTTTTCTTAAAGCTACACAGTCGATAAACCCCAGTCCTTGAGTTCCTTTTGCCTTGAGCATGTTGAATTGCTCTTACTTTCACTATTAAACATACTCCTGACTTCTTCTGATGTTTTTCTTTGATTTGGTTAGGCCAAACATTAAAGTGATGCATCAGTCTCCTTAGATGTTTTCTCTGCTTGATTCATACCAATGATTTGACCCTTATTTATTTACTTATATACTTGTTTCCAGCTGAAAGATTATCACCCATGCAGTAATTATCCAATAGGAGGCTTGTGCCTGTTTGCTATTTGAATCCATACAGCAACGTTTTTAGGGGGGGCATGTAGTGTATAGTATTTTTACTGGAACTTCAAGAGAAATTCATCACACTGTTAAAGTAGTTAGAATTGTTATTGTAATGTTTTGCCTGCCCAACACTAATAATAGTAATGACTCAAATTCATTACAACACCAGGACTTTCACATTATTCTATATCCAAATTCTTTTCTGAATATGTTCCAGTCCACATATGCATCTAAAAGACAGGAGTAAAATGAGCCCACTCTGTAAATTAATAACCTCGTTTACTGAAAGGACCCTCAGACATCCTTATATTTTCAGAATATGTTGAGGGGTAGCTCTAAATTAACTTCTAAACTCAATTTGCCTGGTCCCAGTTTTAATGAAGGAGTAAAAGGAGCTGGAGTGAAGCCACACACCTGCTCTTATTAAGTGTCACTCTGTCATGTGTTCCCGTTCCTCTGCCAATCAGCATTAAGCTCTTAATTGGATGAAGGGAGCTGGGTTGCATTAGGAGAAATGAAGCATTTGAGGACAGGTTAAGGTGATGGAACAGAGCTGACACCTCCATATGTTCAGAGAAAAGGTTACCGCTCGCTGGAATTGGTGCTTCTGGCTAAACTGGCAGCAAATAGACGAAGGGATTGGACAACAGAAAAATGTAATATTTTCTTTGTAAAAATCCACTTCAAACCACATTTGACTCTTTGAGGCATGTGGTAACGAGGTTAGACTTTTCTTTCTGACAACACCACTATCCATAAGTCACTTCTCCCAGAAAGTCATGAGTGATTGTCTGATCATCTCCCTGATTGATTTTGTCTCAGCTCGTAGTGATGAACGAGTGTTTTCCTCGGGAATGTCATCAGGACGTTTTCTCAGCCTGGATTTGTAAAAAAGTGTTATGACAGAGAGAAGAAAAATCACGCTCTGTCTCTCTGTTTCAGATTTTTGCTCTGCTTTGTTTCAGCCTCTCCAAACCAAACACCCACATCCTCTGTGTGCAGTGCGTGCTGCAGTTCCTGCTCCTGATTCGGACACTGATTTCAGCTCGAATACATCTCAGTTTGATTTAAATTTAGCTGAGGGATGCATGACCCTGCTTCTGCCTGCAGATGCAGTTTGGCCTCGAAAGGGATTTTACTGGTTTCTTGCTCTCACTGCTTCTTTCTCTCAAATCTTGGATATTTTTTTCCTCCCTTTGCTTCTATTTTACTTCTTATTAATTCATATTGTGGTTTTTCAGAAAATAAAACATTAGGTAGAAAATGAAATTGTGGAAGATCAAGATTTAGGATTCATTTGAATGACGGTTTTGATAGGATTTTACAACAGTATACTTATTATTGTGATGACTGATGAACCTGCAGGTTTCATACTGGTATTATAATCATCTGAATAATGAAAATCATGTAAATACACTGCAAGAAAGGAAGCAGCCTCTCCGTCCAGTACCAGCCTAACTGAGGGGAAAAAGCTGATTCAGACTCTCCTTTAAAGATCATACCATCCCTACATGGTTTGAAGAAGAAGCAGTGAAACCCTGAGAGAATCAGAGGGTTAGCATGTGAGTGCAATTCAGATAAATCCAGTTTTATTTACAGTGCAGGAGAGTTTAGTCTTGTTTAGAGTGTTTGACAGGACTAGAACCAACAGGAAGTGAGCCACCTGGATACAGACTGCTTTATAATATAGACTGTGATTGGACAGAAAACACAAGATGACAAAAAGAGATAAAATAGTTCAGCTTTAATAGCTTTTTTTCCCCTAAGTAAATGATAATGAAAGACTTCTAGCATACAAGGGGAGGATCCTGGCTGTGTGTGACTTCACCCTGTTCCCATGGTGCCCAAACCCCCTCCAACAACACCACCACCACCAAATGCATGATCTCAAAATAAAGAAATCTGTTATATATAAATCCCACGCAAGGATCTTAGAGATGTTGTGTTTACAGAACAATGATGGAGGACATTGGACTCTGATTTTGACTTTGACCACCAAAACCTTAATGGTCCACCCTTTGGTCCAGGAAGCTACAATTTTTCAGTTGCACTTGTTTTAAATGTACACCCACACACGGACAAATCTTGCAAATAATCTTAGTTTATTAGCGATGTTTCGGTGCAAACACTATTTGCCTGATGAAACAGTGTCAGAGTTTGCCTGATGAAACATTTGAAACCACTGCTAGATACCTGCTCACCGATGCACCTGTCCATAAAATAGATATGTGAAGTTACCTCCTTCAGTTACCCCCTTCAAACTGGCCGTCCAAACTGCTGGACTGCTGTACTCAAGCATGGTTGCACCCCTGCAGCACTGCCCCCCCACTGACCACTACAGCTCACGGTCACACTACTTCAATATGAACCAGACTTAAGCATGATTGCGGACACATGCATGGCCCATGTACATCATCATGGAGCATCTGTTTGTAAGACAAGGTCTCATCAGAGTGAGCACAGTGGAGGACACCCTTAACCCTTTAACTACCCCACCAAGAAAAATAAATACAAATATTTTTTGTTCACATTTCTTTCAATGGGTGAGTAATTACCACAATCTTTTTTTTTTTTTTTTCAAAATTGCATGTGTCCATTTTTCATCTTGACTAAAGATCAATAAATAATCATTTTTACAGCCATTATGCATGAAAAAAAAACCTACAAGAACAATGTGACATTTGTTTGCCTTCAATATGTCATCTCAACAACTGGACTGTGGTAGTGCAACAAAAAAAACTGTTCAAGATCCACTGTATACTTCGATCAAGTAGTAGAGATGGCTAAATCAGTTTGAGTTAAGTCAGGCACTCCTCTTCTTGAAATATAGGAACGAAAAATATGCAAAACCATTTGGTCGAGGAGGTAGCTAAAGGGTTAAACAGCCATGTTTTTGTTTAAAATGATTGTCAAGAGGAGCACTCGCTGCGATAACAAGTCATGGATTATGCATGTCCTTGCTGTGTCTGTGTACTTGTGCCTAAAGTTTACTATGCTGAACTTCCTTGGCTTTGGCACATCACTCAAAAGTGTGCACTTGCAGTTACACTGGTCAAACGAGCTGGACTTTAGGGTTGGACATGCTGCCACATTAAGAGTGTTGGCATACCAAAAAGATAGGCCTTGTTCAATCTGGAACAGTCAAAAGTACACACATTTATTGCTAAAGGCAGCAAAGGTGACACGTCTGGATGTCTGGACAGTGTCAAGGCAGCGCTCCAAGTCTGTGTCACTGTTACTGTCACTTCCTGCCAAGACATGCACCAGGAGTTCCTGGAAAAAAAGAACAAAAACAACCAGGAAAGGTCAGGAGTATTGCAGACAGAGTTTATTATACAAATCAGAAATGCCACAAAGATAATTAAATATCAGAGGCAGCCACTTGAAATGATGATATTTGATTGTTGTGTTATTATACTGAGGGACTAAACACTATTTTACTGTATTTTATGCTCCCAAAGAATGAGGTCAGCTGACTACGTGAATATTCTGAATGACCAGGTTATTCCATCAATGGACTTTTTCTTCCCTAATGGCACAGGCATATTCAACAATGCCACAGTAGGCTTAAATAGTGTACGAGTGGTTCAGGGAGCATGAGACATCTTTTTCACACATGGATTGGCCTCCACAGAGTCCAGACCTTAACCCCATTGAGAATCTTTGGGATGTTCTGGAGAAGACTTTGTGCAGCGGTCAGACTCTCCCATCATTAATACAAGATCTTGGTGAAAAATTAATGACACACTGGATGGAAATAAATCTTGTGACATTGCAGAAGCCTATTGAAACAATGCCACATTGAATGTGTGCTGTAATCAAAGCTGAAGATAGACAAATGAAATATTAGAGTGTGTGACCCCTTTCTTGGCCAGGCAGTGTAAAAATAAAGTGGATTTTTGATAGAAAAAGCAGCAGCCAAGAAAATGGCACAGTATCCCCCTTCTTTAAGCGCTAGTGGCCAGATGGACGACCACCTGACAACACTTTGGAACAGCTATGTAAAGTCTTATTTAAATTTCATTTTCCCATATTTATTCATTCATATATATGTGGAATTATTGTATTTGTATGTCTTTGAAGTCACATTGAAAAAAAAATCAATAAACTGTAGGATCCAGTAACAGTTCATCCTCCATCTCTACTGAATTCTTGTTTCCGTCCTCTTCCACCTTTTAATCACCATTCCATAAAGATTAGTCTAATCCATATACACTCAAACCCACTTACTAACCCACCATCTCCACCAGCACACACTTAAATGCAGCATCCTGCACACACACACACACACTCACACACTAATCTAATCCTCTGTTCCTACCTGGCAATGACTCACCCAAAATGGATCAGGGAGCGAGGACCTTTCTTATTTCCTCAGTGGCAGGCCAATAAAAAGCACTTCATGGTAACACAAACTCACACACACACAGACACACAAACACACACCAGCTCAGCAAGTCAAATGGTTATCCATTTTTAATGATGCACAGACAGCTTGACCTAGTATTGTGGGGCTGTGTGTCCTTGTTTGTGTGTCTGGTGAGCAGCAGTCCGAGCATGCACATGTAAATGTGAAAGTGTGTGTTTTATTGTGCGCATACTAAATCGCTCCTGTGGTGCTGTAAAACAATGGAATAATGAGTCATTTCCTACTGGGTCAAACACACACAAACACACACCAGTTGACAAACATGTAAAGTGTGTATCCTGATTCCATGTCTGTGTATTTCACATCATCCCAGTCTTTCTGTGTCAGACTGTTGGCCGAGAAACCAGTGTCCCACTTTTCAGCAACATGTCCAGATAGAGGTCATATTCTCACTCCTCTTTTCCCTTTACATATATTAGTCATTCATCCATGCACTCTCGCTCTCTCTCTCTCACACACACACACACCTCACACACTTTCCTTTCAGTGCCCCATGAATGACCTCTGAGTCTGTCCTCCCTCTGGGCCACCGTCCATCCGTCTCGCTCTTTTTCTGCGCTCCAAAAGCAGACCAGATGTCTCGGTGGCAGAGGAGGTCAGCCATGGTTACAGAAAAGCTGCAAGAGCCAAATTTACTCTGTTTATCAATAACACGTTTACCTTTTTATATTCAGCTGGTTTTGCATGAAAGGTGATTTTCCCCATCTGTTTATTTTCCATGTGGCTTGCTCACATCATTAGGCCACTTTTTTTTTTTCTCAAACCAGTTATAGTGTTAAAAATAGGAAGCCAACATGGAAATACAACAATCTGCAGTTATTTAAATGCAACAAGGAACTACAACAGTTTGTTGATGTTGTTATGTAGGGTGACCATATTCTAAAAATCCAAAAAAAGAGGCCCCTTACTTGGAGATAATACCCAAAGATACTCAAAGATGACAAAGTAGCTTCATAACTCATTCATTTATGTATGTTTTATTGTACATATGGTAGAAGTGAACATTAGCTTTCAGAGAATACAAATGATAACAAAAAAACTTTTCTGTCACTCATGGTTAGTGGTCGAGTGAAGCCATTTATTAACAAATAACTGTGTTTACTCTTTTTAGATCATTACAACAACAGAAACTTCAAAAATGACCCTGATCAAAAGTTTACATACTCTGGTGACTTTGTCCTGATGACATTAACACAAGTTGACACAAATGTGTTTGAATGTCTACGAAAGGTAACCATCCTCACCTGTGATCTATTAGCTTGTAATCAGTGTGTGTGTATAAAAGCTCAGTCAGTTTCTGAGCTCCTGACAGACACTTGCATCTTTCATCCAGTGCTGCACTGATGTTTCTGGGTTCTGAGTCATCAGGAAAGGAAAAGAATCATGGGACAAGGTAATCAAACTATATAAAACAGGAAAGGGATCTGGAAAGATACCCAAAGAACTGAGAATGCCAATGATCAGAGTTTAAACTGTAATTAAGAAGTGGAAAATGAGGGATTCTGCTGAAACCAAACCACAGTCAGGTATACCAACAAACATTTCAGCCACTAAAAGTCAGTAAAATTGTTCAGGATGCAAAGAAAAACCCATAAATAACTTCAGCTGAAATACATGACTTTCAAAAAATGTGGTTTGCCTTTTTCAAGATGCACAATAAGGAGGCACTTGAAGAAAAATGGGCTGCATTGTTGAGTCGCCATAAGAAAGCCATTTCTACACAAATGCCACAAAGTACCTCACTTACAATACACCAAACAGCACAGAAACAAGCCTCAAAACTTCTGGAACAAAGTCATTCGAAGTGATGAGACCAAAATTGGACTTTTGGCCACAACCATAAATGTTACATTTGGAGAGGAGTCAACAAGACCTATGATGAAAGGTCCACCATTCCTACTGTGAAACATGGAGGTGGATCACTGATGTTTTGGGGATGTGTGAGCTACAAAGGCTCAGAAAACTTGGTCCAAACTGATGGAGGGTTGAATGCAGCATGTTATCAGAAAATAATGGAGGAAAATTTAGGCCCAATTCCAATTCCTTTCTTAACCCTCAATCTTAACCCTCAAGCTCAACCCTCAATCTTAGTGGCCCTCAAAACCAAGTGTTATGGGCTATCTTGTGACTTAGAAATGGGACACCCCTTAAATGCAAGTGAAATTGTTGTGGACTGTCTGTCAGTTATTCCTTCGGTTAGCGTTATCAAAAAAATATCTGTATAAATAACACAACCACGGACATATTCAGCTGTCACAGCATACCATAGTTTATTGAAAGGTAAACACCAGCTATAACTATCGTTACATAACTCTGCGGCTACAGGAGATGACATCAGCCCGGTCATCTTATACCATTATTGGCACAAGCATGTTATATAGGCTGTTATCTTGATAAAACAATTACATTACCACGGAGAAAAATGACCAATTTGAAACGTTAACTAACTTTATCGAAAGCAACATGGCTTATCCGCACCGGACGCTATTGACAAAAGATCGTAAAATAAAAATAAATGTTCTGCAACAACGAGGTAAATAATCCATAAAATGGGTCTAAACTAAGATAATACAATGGTTTTCGTTATATTTATATCTCCATTAACAAAGAAAATACTATATTTGTAGCTGGCCTTCTCTGCTGCTTTGGACGCCATGTTTATTTACCGACAATACGCAATGCATTCTGGATGTCCCTTAGTCCCAAGGGTGGTGTCGGAAAATCTCAATATTGAGGGAGATACAGCCCTCAATCTTGCCCCTCAACCTCAACTTTCTGAGAATCGGGACAGCACTTACACTTCGCGGGAGTGCGCATTTTGAGATTGAGGGTTAAGATTGAGGGTTAAGACAGGAATTGGAATTCACCCTTACACTCATCAGCCCAGATGCTGCATGGGAAGGACATTCAAATATGGCAATGATCAAAAACACAAAGCCAAGTGGACCTGCCTTGGGCTACAGCTGAATAAAGTGAAGGTTCTGGAGTGACCATCTCAGTCTCCTGACCTCTTTATTATTGAACCACTCTGGGGAGACCTCAAACCTGCAGTTCATGCAAGACAGACCAAGAATTTACAGGAACTGGAGGCTTTTTGTCAAGAAAAATGGGCAGTTTCACCATCTCAGAAAATAAAGACCTTTATCCATAACAACCACAAACGATTTCAAGCTGTCACTGATGTTAAAGGGGCAAATACATGCTATTAAGAACTGGGGTATGTAAACTTTTGATTGGGGTCATTTTGGAAGCTTCTGTTTTCATTTTAATTTAAAAAGAGTAAACACAGTTGTTTGTCACTAAATGTCTTCACCCAACCTCTAACCGTGAGTGATAGAAAGGTTTTTATGTTATCATTCATATTCTCTGAGAAAAGGCCAAGACATTATAAATTCCACCAGTGTATGTAAACTTTTCAACACAACAGTATTTATTGGACACTTTTAACACATTTGAAACTCTCTCTTTTCTCTCTGCAGACAGACTGTGTGGCATTTGAAGCCTAAACACAAAATCACAGCAACATTAAAAAAAAGTGGGACACTCCACAGACTCCTGCTGTCGTTAAGTGTGATTAGTCATAAAAGCTCTCCTCTCAGCAGCATTCAGCTTTTCAAGTCCTGGGATCATTTCACCGCTACAATATGAGACATTTAAACCAAACTGACACACTTTTTAACATTCACTACCTGAATGTTTTTTTTAAAAGGTCAAAAAATGACTGAGTGTGAAAATACTTTCTGAATGAGACTCTTTTCATGTTTGAAGAATCAGATTAAAATATTTTTGCACAGCTTTGAGCACACTGGGAAGAAAGCGTTCAAACAGGGTGTCAGAGTACAAGGTGACTTGGTTTGTTCAGCGTCTCACAGTGAGCACATTCAAAGACTGTATTTGCACACAGATTGTGGCCTTGTGCATGTGTGTGTGTGTGTGTGTGTGCGCGTGTGTGTGTGTGTGTGTGTGCCACAGAGAAAATGTCTCACTGTTGTCATGGGGAAAGCAGAGCAGTGATACTGGAGGGATTTAGTAAACCATGTATGACACACCATCACACACACATGTACATACAACCACACACAACTTAAACTGAGTGTGTTAGCCCTTTAATTTATCGATATCACTCACGTCCTTTTAAACTGCATGGTAAATGTCCAATCTGCAAATGTGTGCACATGCATGAGGATGGATCAACAGAGAGGGGAGAGAGAGGAATTTTTAGACCTGTAAATAAATGATACACACACAGATACACACATGCACACACACACACACACACATGGGGCATCTGTGCCAGATTGTTTGGAGGAGCAGCGTGTAGATCAGAGCCGCAGATGCATTTGCCACAAACTCAAACTGAAATAGCAGACGCACACACTCAGACTTCATACGTTTCCTGCTTTCAGTCTGTCTCACGTCTCACAGCGAGTTCAAACTTTCCTTTTAAATCCTGCTTCATGAAGAAGTCACGTTTCGTTTGAAGGAACCAGAAAGCTTACTCCCAAGGGTCGCTCGTTTCAGAAATGGCAGAAATTCTCATTTGAGGTCATTTTTTTGTATCTAACATAAACGAAAATTATTAATTCTGTAGTATCGAACATACCTAGTACGAGGGTGGCTTTGCAAATGAAAAGTGAGAGAAAAAGACTACAATATTTTTAATCATTGAGATAGAAAAGGATTATACAAACTCTTAAAACCAACAGGAGCCACTTCCTATTTTTGACATTTCCAGTTTAACTCATAAATTCCCTTTACATGCACACATTTGTCTGACTAAATGCAAAAACTGAAATCTAAGAAAGTCATTATGTCTTATTTGTGGTAAAATTTGTCTTGTTATTCTTGATTTGAGCCACTGTTACGACCGGGTAATAGCTAGGTGTATGCAGGCCGAACAAATAAATTTATAAACCCAGGACAAGATGGTCAATGAAAAATAAGGCAGGAGAAAATGGTCAATTAAATGTATTTAATGAATAACTCAGGTCAATAATTGCAAACAGAAAAACTCATCAAAACCAGAGGGAAAAAACACGGTCTTAAATAAAACTGTCTGAATAAACCCAAAAGAAAAACAGGACCAAAATGATTGTCACTCACCACTGAGCTTATACTTTAACAAACACAAAAACACAGCTCTAAGCACACACCCAGCCACACAAGGCTAAGTCAAAAACCACTGATAGTTGGAGAGAGTTGAGAAGGTTGGTTGGTCTCTGCAGCTCAATCCTCCACACAAAAGTGAACAAAGAAACTGAGCAGCCAACACTTCTACCTGGTAGCTCCTCACAGGTGCTGCAGATCCTGTAATCAGGCCACTCACTCACACCCACACCCACGCACAGGCTCACCACCAGGTAGACACACCCACATTAGAGACACACCCACATGAACATACACACACACGAGCATACACAAACATGAGCATACACACTCATGTAACAGCCACATTCATCAGAACAGATCATACAAACGTCTTATTTAAGTTATTTAAAGTAAAAAAATGAGGTCTGAATCACTTGTAACAAGTCAAAAAAATCTTTCAATGAGATAAGAAAAGTTAACTCGTAAAGTTTATCAAAAGACTTCTGAATACAGTATTTTTTTTCCTCTTATCCCATTGGCAGATTTTTTTTTACTAGTTACAAGCAATTCAAACCTCTTTTTTGTCCTGAATAACTTGAAATAAGACATTTTCCTGGGCTTATCAGTTGAATGTAGCTCATATCAAGACTAATAAGACAAATTTTCAGAATAAGACATAATGACTTGCTTAGATTTTTGTAGTGTAGTTCAGTGAAAAGTCACAGCAGGGAGTCCGGTTTCACTTCACCATAAGAGAGAACAGTATTCCAGTGACAATAGCTGAGATGGATGCAGCTGTAGCTCTTTGTGTTTTTATGTTTGTTTGTGCCAGAGTGTTTGTTTGTTGTGTTGTCACAGTGACCTGAATTATCATGGTCATCTACTTTCTCTTCACACTGAAATCGGCTCGCGCCGAACACTGAGGCAGAGAGAATTCAACAAGCTGTAATTCAATCTGATCTAATACAAACTGATCTGAAAACTGAGAAATAGCATTTAGAAAAGATCTATTTGAGCACTGATAACGTTATTGTAAGTCGTGGGTTACGGTCAGGTATGTATCTAGAGATTAGACTTTTTCTAGATTCATTTAGAAAGTACCCACAGCCCGTTTAAACAGTTCAAAGTTGATTTGTTTTTTAATCTGACATATTTTTCTACAAACATCCTGCAGCTTCCTCAGAAGAATCACTTGGTGTTGTGACTCGTCTGTCAGCTGATTCAAAAAAGTTTGCTCATCCTACAGGTATACCTGAAGAAAGAGCATGCTTCTCTGATTGGTTCGACAACATCTCTGCCGGGTGAAATTGGTTGTGATTGGATCTTAGCGAGGTGGATCTGCAAGATTTCAGAAAATGAATCAGACAGCTCCATCTGCTCTGTGAGGTTACTATACAACACCAAATTGGTGAAAAGTGGAAAGTGTTTGGGAGACAACTAAAGAAATGAAATATATGAAATAAAGATATGAATAAAAAAAGAGGCACATCTCACATCCTGTGGTAGGAAGGATCAGACCCTATCTGAAAAGCTCCCTTTTTAGTTAGACTCAGATAATAAGTCTTACCTTGCTGACAGTTTCGGCTGTCACTTCTTGATCCACCTTTTGAATTTGTTTGTTTCTGCAGTGATGATTTCACCCTTGTCCCAGTCCATGATGTGGTTTTCTCATCTGCAGTGATCTGTTATTGCTGATTTCTTGTTCTCTTGTTCTGCTGTTTGTCTTTGTGTCCTGGTGAACCTTGCAGCTGTCTCCTTGTCACATTTTGTCTGTTTTGTCTGTTCTGTTTTTCGTGTGTTTAAGACACGATCAGGCACAAGCACTTCATTGTAGGTGTCCGCGCCCAATCAGCTGTTTTTAATGACACGTCACATCAGGATTCCCTGGTTAGCTGTCTTTAAAAGACGCACCAATCACGAATGGCTCTGAGTCTAATTTCTCTACTGAAAAGAAACTTTTTTGGATGTATACAGGCCAAAAGTTTGGACACAACTTCTCATTCAATGCTTTTTCTGTATTTTCACGACTATTTACTGGACTGACCGACTTCATATCTTTAAGTAATGATGGTCACTCGTTTTTCTTTAGATAGCTGATTGGTTCTTGCCATAATATGAATTTTAACAGTTGTCCAATAGGGCTGTTGACTGTGTATTAACCTGACTTCTGCACAACACAACTGATGGTCCCAACCCCATTGATAAAGGCAGAAATTCCACTAATTAACCCTGATAAGGCACAGCTGTGAAGAGAAAACCATTTCAGGTGACGACCTCTTGAAGAATGACAAAAGTATACAAAGCAGTAATCAGAGTAAAGGGTGAAGAAACTAGAATATAAAACATGTTTTCAGTTGTTTCACCTTTTTTTGTTAAGTACATAACTCCACATGTGTTCATCATAGTTTTGATGCCTTCAGTGAGAATCTACAATGTAAATAGTCATGAAAATAAAGAAAACACATTGAGTGAGACTTTTCATCAACTGTACATCAAGATGAAATGAACATTTTTGAGTTAGGATCACATCACTGTAGACTGAAGGTCATGTGTCCAACCACACATGCTTTGAGAGTGTGTGAAGGTGCAGCAGCATTTAATCATGTCATTGACTAAGTGTCTGTTTGGTTGAGAACTTGTTCTCATCTAAAGAAGGATCTGTGATTTAGAGCCAATCAACTGTTCATTCACTGTCTGCTATTTCACCACGAGCTGTTCCTCAGAAAAGGACAGATGGATGGATAGTGACTGATATGGAGGCGACGGAGAGCAGGAGCAGTCATGTGATTTAGTGTGAGCATGGATACAAAGTGGTGGAGAACACACACACACACACACACACACACACACACACACACACACACACACACATAAAGAGAGTGAAAACAAAGGGAGTGAAAGAGTTCATTGTCTGACACTTTGATGGGAACATAGATATCAGGGTGAGAGGTGGACGACAAAGGAAGACAGGAATGTTGTGATACATGATTGAAAGGTGATCTATTGTGATTTGTTTCCTACTTGGATATTTTTGAACTTTTTGATCCGTTTGGACATAAATCCACCACAAACACTCCTCCTTAATGACATCATCCTCCAGGAGAAAATAGTGCTAGACACTTTTCTGCAGTTTCAGTCCCCCCTGTCGTGTGTTTCAGCATCATAACTCTACAGATATAGCACCCAAGGGACCCGGACACTCCCAGCCTGGAGCCGACAGAGTAGCAGGGGAGAGTGAGCTGCACAAAGAGATGGAGAGAGAGAGATGTGTGTAATGATGGTCAGAGACAAAGCACTGCAGTACAATGATACACAGAGCGCTTATTGTGCAAGTGTGTGAAGTGTTAGTGCTGAAACACTAACTCGGGGATGGAGAGAGAGAGAGAGTGTGCGTGTGTGTACAGAGAAAGAAAGGGAGGGTGTCCTCAATGTCATCTCTGCTGTTTGTGTCCAATGTGTGTGTGTGTGTGTTTACAGTTTATGGTTCAGCAGTGTGTGTGAGTGAGCTGCTGGATGAAAGAATAAAAAGGGTGTGGTCATGATATGTGTGTGTGTTTGTGTGGAGTGAAAGGGATGGGTCACTGTGAGGGTCATCATTCATGTATTTTGATATATTAAGTGCTTTAACACAGTGAAAGAACGAGTCCACTGCTCTGCTTCTGACAGACAGAAATATTAGAAACCTCCAAACACACACACGCACTTTAGTGGTTTTCTATATAATAACAGCTCTTTGCTCACAAAGGATGAGACTAACACTGCTGTGAACAGAAACCAGGCTAAAGAGAGAAAAGTGAGATGAAAAAAAAATGCCAGAGGAATAGATTGAATATGAATTTATTACCATATAGGAAAATAGCTTTTTATTGCAGCAGTGGTGGTGTCAAACTAAGCCAGCAGCTGCCTCAGGCTACATACAGAAGTTCTTTGCATGTGATGTTAAAGCTAAAGTACATGCTTACTGTGTTTTCAAACTTTTATAATAAGCAGAGCCAGGCTGGAGTCAACAGGTTAGAGCAGGAGTCTCAGACAGGTGACCTGAGGCCTTCTTTAAGTGGCTCTCCAAGCAAAAGGAAACTGTAAAAAGATCATAAAAGAACAGGGAAGAAGATATAAAGAATCTTTGCAAACTATACTTACTACAACTATGGCCTCATTAACACAGCAATGTTCCATAGCGTTTTCATCGCACCCTGAAATGCATGACGATGCAATGAAAAAAATCTGCGTCAACACGGAAACGCTGAGGGACTGAAAATGCTGTAGCATGCATGCCAAGCCTGTAGGTGGCAATACAACTGTAGGAGCCGTATACATGGCAACAGCAAAGAGGCTGAAGAAGAGGTGAGGTCATCTGAAGTTTATATTAAAAACTTGTTCCCTAATTGCAGAAATAGTGCAATACACAGTGGTGTTTTTTTCCCGGAGGCCAAAGGAAGCCATGCTTACTCAATAAAATATTGCATAAAAGGAAAAATATGAATCATCCCCATTTTGTTGATTTTACTGAGTTTTTGTCACTGTGTTGTCGTCAAAACGATCCACATGAACCTCCTCTCTGGGTAAATGTGAGGAGCAGAACAGCGCCCCCGTTGCTGCAGCGCGTACAGTGTATTGCGGCTGTGTGAGGAGTGGAAGGAGGACAGGTTCCCTCTGCCTCCTTTAAGGGAAAAAAAATAACAAAAGCGTGTCAGCCAATCAGATTCAAGTGAGGCTCGCAGTCGTCATCATTCAGTTGACGGCCAATGTATCATGAAAAAAAAAAATAAAGGAGGCCAGAATCAAGTAGTATCTAACCAATCACAAACTAGCTTTCTTACACTTCCTGCTCTGCACTGATCTCTGACCACTAGCAGCCATAGACTATACTAGCAGCCAGCCTAACTGTCTTCAATAAACTTTACACTCCGGCGCTGCAGACAGACAGCGAGCTAAGCTAGCGAGTGAAGATGCACGGAGATGGGGACCTCGAGTTTCTCGTTAGAATCGATTTTACTTAACTTCTTCGTGTTTTTTTTCTTTTTTTGTTAAATCAGTGGCTTTATTTAGTTGAACGCAACTTCAGAGTTATATTATTATGATCAACCTTATAAATCTCATATAATTAGGCTTTATGTTCTTGATTGCAACCCGATTGGCTTCTTCTGTGAAATTGGTCACGGGCCGCCACTGGCAATACATGCATGTTTTGGTAGAAGGTAGTCAGTACATTCAGCAGTAGAAGAGCGACATGTTGTTGTTGTTGTTGTTGTTGCTTTTTTCCAGTTTGTGCCTGGCAGAGTGGAGGCTTATTTTGCACACGCAGAGCTGAACGTGACGTCAGTACTTCCAGGGAAAGTGTTAACAGTTGTTACGACCTGATAATAGCTAGGGGTATGCAGGCCGAACAAATACACTTATAAACCCAGGACAAGATGGTCAAAGAAAAATAAGGCAGGAGAAAATGGTCAATTAAATGTATTTAATAAATAACTCAGGTCAATAGTTGCAAACAGAAAATACTCCTCATCAAAACCAGAGGGAAAAACAAGTTCTGAACTAAAACTGTCTGAATAAACCCAAAAGAAAAAGAGGACCAAATGAAACCTACTCACCACTGAGCTTATACTTTTAACACACACAAAAACACAGCTCTACAAAACACACACACACAGCCACACAAGGCTAAGTCAAAAACCACTGATAGTTGGAGAGAGTTGAGAAGGTTGGTCTCTGCAGCTGAAGCTTCCACACACCAGTATCAACAGAAGCAGAGCAGCCAACACTTCTACCTGGTAGCTCCTCACAGGTGCTGCAGATCCTGTAATCAGGCCACTCACTCACACCCAGGCTCGCCACACAGG